>PVKM010023471.1:0-21151 GCA_004027735.1 Carollia perspicillata | reverse complement strand
GCCCCAGAATACAAAAAAACAAGTGACCTTTATGAAATGAGTAATTCCTGAAGCTTCATCCAAGCACATGGTGTTATAAACCAGTAAAAACAACAAAAAACCCGCCTCAGAACTAAGGCAGACAAAAGAACGCGGCTGGATGACTATTTCAGCCAGAAAACAAGCGCTGTAATGTTCCAAAAGCATAAACCCCTGCCACTCAGGGCTGCTGATAAATGCCAGAAGATAGAGACACATTCTGGCGGAACACAGGTTTAGCTGTAGATATTATTTATATTTCCTCCATCTATCCTTTCCTGACAGAAGCTCCTTCAGAGAGGCAGTGATACAACCTTTCCCTAAGGTTTTAAACTCCTTAACATGGAATCTTGTCCCCTGGGACCTTAAAAAATAAATCAAACCCGAAGTAAAGAAGGGAAATAAGGAAACAAATGAAAGCAAAAATGCACAAGGCCCTAAATCCTCCCTAACACACCCTGACCCGATCGTTAAAAAATTCAGTCCTTTGGACTGAAAAATTCAGTCCTTTGGACTGAGGAGCTCCCTATTTTCCCGGTCTAAAGTCTGTCCTCATGTCACTGAGTTAAATCAGAACCACAATGCCACCAAAGGGGAAAACTGATGGGATTATGGGCTGCTTCCTGGAGTGAGCCTTTTACTTCCGAAATAAGTCATGCTGTCAAAATCTGAACTGAGCAGACAGACTCATATCTAATTCAGGACAGAAAACATAAGAGATTCGAAATTTCTGAGGCTCTTGGCTTAGATCAGAGCTTAAACATGGAAAGAATTCTCCTACAGACTCAAACCATTTCTGGATGTGTGAGCCTACGCGGGGCGTCCCTGAAGCGATCAGACACTCCGAAGCCAAGCTGGGTGGCAACCCTCCCGCCGTCGGAGATGAACCAGGCTCCCCCTCTCCCAGGGCATACAGTGTTCTTGGGAGAAATGATTTCAGAGTATTCCACAGGCAGGGCACTCTGGAACTCAAGTAGGCATCGGTCTTCCTTAAGGAAGGCCTGCAGGCCCATCAGATCACCATCTAGGATTCTGTTCTCAATGGACTCCTGTTTTCAGATTCTACGGTAATCTGTGTGGTAGGACCAGAAATGGCTACTGGTCACAGATGTCCAGCAGTTCATGAGGCACAGGTGACTAGTTTGGGATACTCTGTCAGGCCAAAGGGAAGGAGAGCAGCCCTGACAAAGTCCTGCCGACTCTGCTTTTCCTGTGTATTACTTACGCAAACCTCACAAAGGCCCCGTGAGCCACTGGGGCATAGCAGGTGCTCAGCAAATGCGTCCCTTCTCAGAGCAGGAACTCCAGTGACCCACTTCGAATGGGGATGCACAGTCCAGTTGATCCGACCCAAAACATCCCCATGAATTAAGTAGGTAGGTGTGAATGTATTACTCGTTTATACCTAACTGGTATAAATACCTAACTGGGCCCCCTGCGTCAGTGAGTGAGAGCCATTCCAAAACCACAGGAACAGAGAATGAAAAGTCCCATTACCCAGAGACCAAGAAATTCAACTATCTTCCAGGAAGATTCCGGCAAGACCAGGCCATTTCTGGCCATAAAGCCTTCGAAACTGAAAATATGCTAGACTCTGGGCTGGACCTTTTGAGGGCAGGCACAGGGTTAACCAATCATTAACAACGTAAGAATCAGCCCTGCTCTGCAAACAAGGGCACCTGATTGCCAGGCTCAGTGCACTGTCAGGCAGGCTCCCCCGCCCCACGGGCTGGTAGATAATGCCTGTGTACAGCCCAGGGTACCAGGAAGTGTGCTGGTCTTATTCCTATTTTCTCACTTGGCTTGGAGCCTGAAGTGACTTCACAAAGGCAAAGAGCAGTAAAAGGTAAAAGAGCAGACTTGGACTTTAAAATTCTGGCCACAAGAAGCTGCTCTCCAGAACTTCCCACGGGCTGCAGTACCTGCTTTTTGCCTCTACCCGGACAATGCGGTTTCTAGCGTGGCTTAGCCACAGGACCCCAGCTCCAGTCTGCAGGACTACAAGTAGTCACCCGGGTTCTGACGTCAGCTTGCCCTGTGCCACTGGGCAAATCGCCATCTGTCTCAGTCTTCTTCAGTAACTCAGAAGGTGACTCCCTGTTAAAAATGTAGATCGTATCAGAGTTGCTATGAGACTATAGAAATAGTCTCATATATATATATATATTAGATTATAATCTAATATATATAATCTATAATCTATATAATCTAATCTATATAATCTAATATATATTAATATATGTTAGATTATATATTAATATAAAATATATTATTATATTAGATACCGACATATTGGTATCTAATATAATAATTTATATTAGATGTTCTGCTTTATTACTGAAATGCTTTATTTTATGTATTGCAAAACCAAGTGCTGTGTAGACCACCTGACTGTGTATTACTTTATCAAAATATGACAGTATTTTACTGTCTTCAAACAGGTACAAGAGACAAAGCCTGAGACTAATGGTTTATCCTCCACAAAACAGCCATTTCGATCAGAAAAACCACCAACAAGTTAAACATAATGAGACATAATTCTGCGAGTTTTAAATTTTAGGATCATACAGAGATGAGACTTGTATTAATGTGAAAATTCTACGTTGCACTTAACTGAAGCAAAAGCTTGGATTTGGTTTTTGATTATAAACAAAGAGACAGTGCATCATAAGTAATTAACTGCATGATAGAAAGCGAAGTGTATGACATTAAAGACAACCATCAAGAATACAGGAACATATAAAGTTTGACTTTGCTAGAAAGTCGGGAGTCAGCACAGCCTGAGAGTCAGGGCAGAAGACCTGCCTGCCAAACCCAGCCAAGACATCCTGTGTGACTGGGGCCACACCAACAAGACAGGCTGTTTCAGCTGCGGGGTCTCCAAAGCTGAGAAACCGCAGCTGTCGCCTGTTAGCCTCCAACTGCATTCAGAGTAACAGGGCGGTTAAATCCCACTTATCCATTTGTGCACATGGGAAACCCGTTCAGACTGCATAAACTTTAAAAGGTACAAAACTATTCAATAAAAGCTCTCTGCTGCTGACATGGAGTCACCCATTCCCTTCCAAGACACGACGAGATGGTCTAGCATTCACAAGGACCCGCATTCACACGCTTTTCTTTGTCTTCCGTATTCCATGCCTAGAACAGTGCCTGAAGAGGGCACACTGCACCAACATCTGTTTAGTGAATGAAATTAATAGTATGCATTTTTTGCATCATGCTTTTGCTCAAATATATCTTCGAAATGAACCCTATCAATGTATTCAGAGATGCCTCATTCTTTTTCTCTCTAAAAATCTTAAGTTTAATATACAGAGAAGTGCATATGTGATACACTATAAATGTGTGTGCCATACATGTACATTTCACTAAGTTTTCATAAATCAAATGCACCCCTTAACCATTACCCAGCTCAAGAAACAGAACACATGTGACTAACAACCTTAATGCGAGTGCCCAGCACATCTCCCACTCCTTACCCTGCTGATACCTGTTCACTATCCTCACTTGTAAGAAGAGTAGCTTTGCCCATATCGGTACCGACAGAAGTTGAACAGCACAGTAGGTACTCTTTGGTCTCTGCCCTCTTCCACGCAGCCATGCCTGTGAGACGGGCCCATGGTTTTGCCTACGCACGTCAATCATTCATCCTCACTGCCCTACAGTCCTTCACTGCGTGAGGACACCACCGTGTACATATCCACTTGACTGCTGATGGGCAACTGTGTCATTTCCAATTGGGGCCTCTGCTGAAGAGAGTACTATGAACATTTTGCACAAGTCTTTTTGTAGAAATGTATTTTCATTTCTCTAAGAGCGGGACTGCTAGTTCATAGGGTATATGTATGCTGAACTTTACTAGGAACTGCTAAACAGTTTTCCAAAGTGGTTGTACCTATTTACACTCCCTCCAGGGCATGAGATGTCCTACTGCTGCACGTCCTGGCCAACACTTGGTATTTCTTTTCTTTTTTTCAAATCAACGTAACCCTTCTGGTGGGGTTAGAGTTGCCTGGCATTGTGTCTGCATCTTCCTAATGACTCATGTAGATGGGGACCCTTCCATCTGTATATTACACACTTGGGTGTCGGTCATTTATGCAGTGTCTATTCAAATCACTCGCCCATTTTTCTATGAGGTTATTGTTTTCTCTTATTGATTTTTATGTAATTCTTTACATAGTCACGACATGATGTATCGGGAATGTCTTGTCCCAGTCTTTTTAATCTCTGTTAAGGATGTCTTTTGGTGAAAAGAAGTTCTTAAGTTTAATATGACTCAGTATGTTATTTTTCTTTTAAACTTAGTGTTTCTGTGCCCTGTTAAGAAGTCTCTGCCTACTGCCTAGTCAAGAGGATCTTCTCTTGTGCTTTCTTTTTTAAGCCTTTTCTTTTCTTTTCAGCTTTCACTGTTTCGCCTTTCATACATTTAGACTCAGTATTTTTCTATGACATCAGGTAGACAGGGGTCCGACACATTGTTCAAACAGAAAACCAATTGACCACATACCCTTTTTTGAAGAGCTCGCCCTTTAACCACTGCATGTTGGCCACCGTGTCCATCCTGAACCTGATTCTCCCTGATGGCTGGAGAGCACTCCACTGTGTACCTGTGCCACAAATCACTAATCCCATGTCCAGCTGTGTGGCCTGTGAATTGTTTTCACGGCTCTGCTATAAATAATGCTATAATAAATAATTTTGCCCCTACATCCTTGGTATTTCTTTTCTTTTTTTTAAATCAATGTAACCCTTCTGGTGGGGTTAGAATTGCCTGGCATCGTGTTTGCATCCCCCTAATGACGAATGTAGATGGGGACCCTCCCATGTGTTAGCACATCTGTGGGATAAACTCATAAAAATGGAACTGCTAAATCAAAGGGCATGAACCTTTTCAGTTTTAATAAATATTTGATATGGGTTGCAGCAATTTTAATTGGATTTTTCAAACCATAACAAACGGGCCCTGGACCATGTGGCTCGGTGGGTTGGATGTCGCTCCCCGAAGCAAAGGGTTGCTGGTTCGATTCTCAATCAGGGCACATGTCTGAGTTGTGGGTTTGGTCCCTGGTCAGGGTGCGTACAAGAGGCAACTAACTGATGTTTCTCTCCCTCTCTTTCTCCTTCCCTTCTCCTCTCTCTAAAAATAAAAATAGGGGACTTCAGGTCAAGATGGCAGCGTAGGCAGACATGGCTCGCCTCCTCACACAACCACATCAAAACTGCAACTAAAATACAGGACAACCATCACTCAGAACCATCAGAAATCGAGTTGCACGCAAGTCTGACAACTAGGGAATTAAAGAAACCACATCCATCCAGACTGGTAGGAGGGGCACGGACGCAGAACTGGCTGCTCCCACAGCCACATGTGGTGGATACAAATTCAGGAGGGATGTCTCAGGAACAAGGAGTCCCAGCCCCACACCAGGCCCCTCAGTCCAAAGTTCCAGTGCCAGGAAGATAAGTCCCACAACCTCTGGCTGCAAAAACCAGTGGGGATTGAGTTGGTAGAAGAAAATGCTGGAACCCCTAGAAGTTCCTCTCAAAGAACCCACCTACTCAGAAGATGGACTCACCTACTCAGACTCGCTCCCTCTAAACTCTAGCACTGGGGTAGCAGCTTGAAAGGCACCAGTGGTATACAGGGAGAAACTAACGTGCCTGGCATCAAGGTGAGCAGAGGCCATTGTCCCTTTTCTAAACCTTCCCCCCACAGAGATGGTGAGATAGGGCCATATCTGGGACTCCATTAACCTGGCTAATGCTGCTTGACCTGCCTAGGAGATCCACCAAGGCTCTGTCACACCCGAGCTGCTGTTCCACATGAATAACTAGTCTTTTCTCATGCTTCACAACTTCTAAAATCCTATCAAACAAGCAACAGCTGGCCTCAGTGAGCTCCAAGCCTGGCAGTAGCAGCTGCCAGTCTAAATTCACAGCTTGGCTTTGCCTGGGAATCTCCAAGCCCAGCACAAGTAGCAGTCATCTCAGATTGCTTTATAGCTCAGGCAGGGTGGCCCCACGCAAAACACAGGTAGGGGTTGACCTCGAACTGCACCACCCAGGAAACCCCAGGGCCAGAGTACCCAGTGGACAGCTACAGACCATGTCAAGAGCACCACCACCCTGCCCCTGCACTGCTGATCCTCCATGGAGGGTAGAGGTTGGTGGTCAGTGATCACAGCTAATCCTTGCAGATGACTGGCCCGGGTACATCTCTCCTATTGACCTGCCAACAGCAACCAAGGCTCAACTACAAGAGGAGGGGGTGTACTCAGCCCACACGAAGGGCACACCTCTAGTATCCAGCTTGGGTGATAGGGGAGGCTGTGCCACTGGACCCTATAGGACACCTACTACATTAGGCCACATGACCAAGACGCAGAGTCAGAGCAGCTCTTTCTAATACATAGAAACAAACACAGGGAATCTGCAAAATGAGGAGACAAAGAAACACGGCCTAAGTGAAAGAACAGATCAAAACTCCAGAAAAAGAGAAACGAAATGGAGATAAGCAATCTATCAGATGCAGAGTTCAAAACACTGGTTATAAGGATGCTCAAGGAACTTAGTGAGGACCTCAACAGCATAAAAAGATCCAGTTAGAAATGAAGGATACACTAACTGAAATAAAGAACAATGTACAGGGAAAAAACAGGAGAGTAGATGAAGCTGAGAATCAAATCAATGATATGGAACATAATGAAACAAAAAAACAACCAATCAGAACAACAAGAAGAAAAAAGAATAAAAAAAATCTAGGATAATATAAACAGCCTCTGGAACAAACTTCAAGAGGTCCAACATTCACATCATGGGGTGCCAGAAAGAGAAGAGAAAGAGCAAGAAATTGAAAATCTATTTGAAAAATTAATAAAAGAAAACCTCCCTAATTTGGTGAAGGAAATAGACACGCAAGTCCAGGAAGCACAGAGAGTTCCAAACAAGATGCATGCAAACAGGCCTGCACCAAGGCAAACCATAATTAAAATGCCAAAAGGTAAGAACAAAGAGAAACTCTTAACAGCCACAAGAGAAGTTAGTTACCTACAGGGGAGTTCCCATAAGACTGTCAGCTGACTTCTCAAAAGGGATTGCACAAGAAGAGACTGGCAAGAAATATTCAAAGTCATGAAAAGTAGGGACCTACAGCCAAGACTGCTCTACCCAGCAAAGCTATCATTTAGAATAGAAGGGTAGATAAAGTACTTCCCAGACAAGAAAAAACTAAAGGAGTTCATCATCACCAAACCATTATTATATGCAATGTTAAAAGGGCTCATCTAAGAAAAAGAAGATGAAAATTATGAACAACGAAAGGGCTAAAAATACAAATCTATCAACAATTAAATCTAAAAAACTAAGCAAATAAGAACAGAGACAGAATCATGGATACACAGAACATTTTGATGGCTGCCAGATGGGAGGGGGATGTCAGAGAGTGGGTGAAGAAGTGAGGGGATTAAGAAGTACAAATAGGTAGTTACAGAATAGCCACGGGGATGTAAAGTACAGCCTAGGAAATGGAGTAGCCAAAAACCTTATCGGCATGACTTAAGAACAGGAACAATGGTGGCGGGATTGCCTGAGGGAGTGGGGGGTGCTAGGTGGAGGGGGAAGAGGAAGAAAAATTAGAACTGTACTAGCATAATTAATAAAATATAACTTTAGCTCTGGCTGGTGTGGCTCAGTGGACTGAGTACCGGCCTGCGAATGGAAAGGTTGCTGGTTCAATTCCCAGTCAGGGCACATGTCTGAGTTGCTGGCCAGGTGCCCAGTTGGGAGCATTTGAGAGGCAACCAACCAATTGATGTTTCTCTCACACACTGATGTTTCTCTCCCTCTCCTTCTCATTTGCTTCCCCTCTAACAGTAAATAAAATCTTTTAAAAATGAAAATTAATTAATTTTAAAAAGAGGAAAATGTTTCCCAAAAAACCATAGCAAACTGCACACACAGTATTGTTATAAGACACCATATAGTAGAATTTCAACTACACCAAAGTTCCTACCATTTTTTAGCCTTAGAGGCCCCTTTTCAAAAACAATTAATGTATAAACTATGCTTCTGGTATCCACTGATAGGCAAAACCTACAAAACTGTGTAAGTTCCTGGAAACTGTGTGTCTTCAGAGCCCTATGAAGTGGAAAGTAAAATGAGTCACGCTGTCCCCATTCAAGGGCAGGCCTTCTCTGTTTAACAAAGAAGAGTGAGCTCAGGTGCCTGTGATTTGCTCCGGCTCTACCTGGAAACCAGGTAGAGAGACAGTGCCCCTGTTGGGGGCAGGGGTCTGTCTCAGCAGGAGGCGAGGTGGCATCTCCTCCCCGAGATCAAGCCCTCTGCTCCACTTCAGAGAACAGAACAGGAGTTGAATCTGCCTTGGTAACAAGAAGCTCTGACTCAAAGTTCTCCCAGGTCAAGTCGTGAGAACATGGCCATTTTGTTCAAAATACACGTCTACAAATAAACCAAAGTTCTCCTACTTCTAGGTCATCCTTCAAGATCAATGCATGACCCTTCCTTCACCCCTCAGCACTCTGTAAACCACAGTGACACTGCTCCCCAAACATGCCTGTGATAGCAAGAGACTGTCATGCCACTAATTAATTTTGCAACTGACAGCATATCGATACCCAGTGACCAGCGGTGCCATAGCAGGCCTAAGACCATGTAACCACCATGGAATCCACAGCGTGACTTCCACTTTGCAGGTTCAGACCTCCAAAACAACCCTCCTTCCCAGAACTCTTGAAAAAGGGGAAGATGAACCTCAAAGGACACCATCAACAAAATGAAAAGGCAACCTACAACCTACCAAAAGGAAGAAGGTATTTATAAATCATGTATCTGTAAAGGGTTAATATCCAACATACATAAAGAACTCATACACCAATCACAAAATGGGCAGATAATCTAAAGACATTTTTCTGAAGACACACAGATGACCAATAGACAGGAGAAGATGCTTGACATCACGAAGCATGGTGGAAGCACAAATCGAAACTGGGGCAGAACAGGAAGAAGCTAAGAAAATCCCTTGGGAAGTGGAATGGGGAAACTGAGACAGACAGCTGAGCAAACTGGCCGAGCAGCTCACACTCAGTGCAGAAGGTCACCAGGGTGGAGAGCCCCAGGTGCCTAGTTACCGGCAAAACTAGGACAACAAGGCTCTCGTCCCCAGGGCGGCCTTTCCTCCCCTGACCTATCACTGGTCATGCAGTTCTGACCCCAGGACCTTTGTGCCCTGGAGGTAAGTATATCTGGGCCTCACTCAGCTGTATTTCAGCCAGGTAGATAACACCAGGACCACATGTAGTGACTAATGACCAATCAGCAAAGACCATGACCCTGAAAGGACATACCTGGAAAAGTTGATGAATATTCTATTGAGAGCTTCCCCTAAAATCCCCCACACATACCCTCACCCACCCCCTACCCCCAAACCCTCTCCCTCCCGGACTACAGCTGTGCCTTTCCCTTCCTCCTCTTCTTCCCCGCACAGGCCTGCATCTCCTAAACTCAGGAGACTTGCAACCGTAGGAGCAATGGGCAGGGACAGCTCATCCAGGGCTACCCCTGTACTCGGAACACTGTCTCCAAGGCCCCAGTGAACTAACAGCAGCCTGGCTGGGCTCTCTCCTGTTGCTTCTTCTACCCCACGCCCTTCCTTGTCTCACTGTCCCCAGCCTTAATAAACTTCCTCTCAGAATCACCTGGACTCGTGGTGCAGTATCTTTCCTACACAAAGTCAAGAACCCAAACACTCCAGGCCGGCCTGGGCCTAGGCCGAGTCCCCTTTCCGGTAACAAAACCACAACGAGATATTACCTGACACCTACTAGAATGTCTGTCACCGAAAAGACAAAAGATAGTAAGTGTGGTGAGGAAGTGTAGAAAAGGGAACCCTTGTGCGCTGTTGGTGGGAATATGAGTTGGTGCGGCCACTATGTAAAACAGTAAGGAGGTTCCTCAAAAATTAAAAATGGAGCTACCATATGACCCAGCATTTCCACTTCTGGGTATATGTCCAAACTCACAGACACAGAAAACAAGTTGCTAAAGCCCAAGGGGGGCGCCACAGGCAAAATGGGTGAAGAGGGTCTCAAGGGCGGGGGGTGTTGGACTCATTTTCCCCGGGGCCACATCAGCCTCGCAGTTGCCTTCAAAGGGCTGAAATAATTTTAGGACTGTATAAATGTAACTACTCCTTAACTGTTAAGGAGTCGAAATTACATTCGGCCCTCTGAAGGCAGCCTCGAGGGTGATGTCGCCCCCAGTTAAAATGAGGTTGACGCCCCTGGTCTAAAGGCACAAACTTACAAAATAAGTCAGTCCTGGGGTTGCAGTGTATTGTACAACCTGGTGTGTACCGTTAATAATAATGTAGTGTATCTTTGAAACTGCTGAGACAGTAACTCTCATTGAAGTTCTCATTGAAAGGAAAAAACTGTAACTGTGACTGATGTTAACAAGACTTATTGCTGTGGTGATTTGACCACATATGTAAAAATCCTTACGTTGTACACCTGAAACGAATACATGTCAATTAAGTCTGAATGAAAGAGGGAGGGAAGATGATTTAATAGCTGATCTTACTTATATCAAAACCTCCACACGGAGAAAACCCAGGGAAGGCAGAGGCAGGCCCCGCCCCCAGGCTGTGTGGAAGGACCCACTCTCCAGACTCGCAGGAATCCTGACAGAGGAGCGCGCTCTCCCCGGAGCTATAAAGAGAAATGAAGCCGCTGGAAGACAGCGAGTTGATACACCAGTTTGCTCCTGGCTGTGTGATTTCGGTAAGTCCCTTTATATCTCCAGGGCATATTTCTGCAACAGAATGAGGATGTGAGCCAAGAGGTGATGCTTACAGAATCCGCTGTTGATATTTCATGATTCTGCACACTAAAGGGCAAAGCTGTCAGATTTCTATAACTGAGCCTTAGGACGTTCTTATAAGTAGTTCCTGGGAGAAAAGGCCGGGGAGTGAAAGTTCTACCTAGTTCCAGGCTCCTGCAGCACATCCTGCTGTAGATGCGCAGGTAACAAACCAGTCAGCAGGAAGCATTCTTACTCACCTTGGGTGAGTCAGCAAAGAGCTATTTTCAAAGAATTCGTTCCTGCTGCAATTTCCTTCCCTGGAGTTGTTTGAAGAGACAAAGAATAAACTCCCGGGAGTCAGAGAGGGAAGCTGAGGGGCTCAACACAGTTTAATGAGGTGTGAAAATGTCAGAGAAAATGACACAAATGGGAAAGGTGGGTCCAGGAACAGCAAGTCATTTGAACAGCAACAGCTTGGCAGTGACACAGACCTTTGTGTCAAGGACAAAGACCACTTTTGTCTCTTGCTCTGGAACTGGCTGCCAGCAATTCAGACCATCCCTGGCGGGAGCCTGACCACCAGCTCAGCCCGGAGAGGACGCAGCCTGAGCATCATCCCTCCGAGAAACAAAACAAACACAGCCATCCTCTGCTTCTCCGTGCCCACCCAACTCTCAGCCTCCAAGTCTTTTGTTAGCCTGATCTCAAAAGCACTTTTTTAAGCTTAAAAATGAAACGTTGAGGTATGCTGGAGGCTACTTACAAACCAATGTCAAAGGCACCCTACCTCCAAAAGATTTAATACCTCCTTTAATGCCCATAGAGAGCAGGCATATTGTGGGTGATTTTACCTATCAGATTGGGGAGAAAACTATTTCCCTCCATTGAATTATCTAGCAAAGGACAAGCCATGTGACCTTAGTCAAGTTCCTAGGCCACAGATTCGGGTCCAATTCTATTACAACTCATTCAAAAGAACTGAAATGAGCTGTAATAGAATTTGACCAACATTCCTTTTTAAATTCTTTTGACAGTACTAAAATATTGCTTATGTATAGTTATCATTATAATGCAGTTATATTGAACAGCATTGCTGGAAATAAACTAGATGTTGAAAAAATTGTGCTTGATGTAAAAATTCATTGCAGTGAGATTGGACTCCTTACTCCTAAACCCTGGTTTGTCTCTTAAAAGTTAGATAAGGACAAACCAGAAATTAATTTAATTTTCAGCTAACATGATGGCAGACTGACCACCACAGAAAGCCTTCTGAAAATCTGGACAAACTAAAATTTGAGTAACTACTACCTTTTCCAAGCCCCTTCCTTGCCGGTCCTCTAAATTACTCTTTCTTCTCCACGTTCCTTGTGCCCATTTACTGTTTTTCTGTCATTATCCTGTGCAGAGTATATATGTGTTTATTTTAAGGCAGCACAACCCCTTGTTGGTCATGGGGAGCAACAAACGAACTGAAATGCCTTGCAGCTTCCGTGAGGTGGCATCTCCTTTCCTTCCCAGCTCCTGTGCAGAACACAGCACTAATCCAATGACTCAGAACCTCCTAAACCCCATTCGCCACTGTGGTCAAGCTTAACTCTTCCCACTGAGCCAAGGCTACAACGTACCTTCCTCCATGAAGCCTCTACAGATGCCCCCCCCCCCAAAAGAAAACGCAAAGCCCCCTTGTTCCCTTCCTGTGTTAAATGCAACATTTAAGATTTCAATGTTCACATGATCCTTTGCATAATAAACAATTCATTAGCCCTGGCTGGCATGGCTCGGCGGATTGAGCACGGGCCTGTGAAGCAAAGGGTCACCGGTTCGGTTCCCGGTCAGGGCGCATGCCTGGGTTGTGGGCCAGGGTCCTGGTGGGGAGCGCATGAGGGGCAGCCACGCATTGATGTTTCCCTCCCACTCTTTCTCCTTCTCTTCCCCTCTCTCTAAGAATAAATAAATAAAATATTAAAAAAAAACAATTCATTAAATCTATTCTGTTATTTAAATGTTTCTTTGCCTTGCTGCTTGGAAACTCTGCAGCAGACATGATGGTGTTAGGTAGATGACAGGCTCCCCCCTCGTTTACCCTTCACTGCTGACTCATGAGCACTGACGGTGAGCCATGCAGGTCCCAGGGCTGGGCACACGGATGAAAAGAAGACACTCCTGCCCTCACAACTACACATCCTAGCATGGGAGACAGAGAGCTGACACGAACAAAGAAAGACATAGGACCGTTAGAGATCCTATGAAGAGAAGAGAGGAAACAGTACAGACATGGAGTGGTGTGGGCAGGCAGGACGAAGACAGTGGTACTACTGGCGAGGGTTCTCGAAAGGGTCTAGGGAGGGATTATTCGGAGACCTGAACAGTACAAGACAATGACTCCATTTTCAATTCTCTTTCTATCCAGGGCGGTTGACCCTCACGGAGTCTGTGTGTGTGAATGCTCCCACTGGCTACAGTGCCAAATCAACACTCCTGGTCTCTAGAGCTCATTCGCAGATGTGCAAACAGGCAAAAATGACATGCAAGTTCCCACTTGAGGTTGAACCAGGTGACACTCTTCTTCCTTTTTTTAATCCTCACCCAAGGACATTTTACTGATTTGGAGAAAGAGAGTGAGAGTGAGCAATGAGAGAGAGGGTGGGGGAGAGATGTGAGAGAGAAACACTGATCAGATGCCTTCCGCACTGGCCCCACCAGGGATGGAACCTGCAGCCTAGGTATGTCCCCTGACCGGGAATCGGACCCACGACCTTTCAGTCCACTGAATGATGCTGCAACTAACTGAGCCGCACTGGTCAGAGCTGTCTTCTTCCTGTTTCAGTTCTCAGGCTGTATTCAAATGTCCTTTTTGCCATCTATTTAGTATCATATTTTTCTCATTTTTGTGCTTTTAGTTGATTTTGCCGTTTAAAATGGCCCCGAAGCACAGCACTCAAGTGCTGTCTAGTGTTCCTAGGTACAAAAGGGCTGTGATGGGCCTTATGGAGAGAATATATGTGATAGATAAGCTTTGTTCAAGAAGAGCTCCAGTGCTGTTGCCCGTGAGTTCAAGGTGAGTGAATCAACCGACGATGCATACTAAATAAGGTCTGCAAACCTTAAACAACACCACACATAAATTAAGGGGATGCATCGATCAGTTGATGAAAATGTGACCAGGGGCTCTAAGGAACCTGACCTTAGATTTCCCCTAGGAGCACTAATTCAGTACTCACTAATTCAGAGTTTGTAGTGACTTTGCAGAGCACAAACTGCCTACCACAAAGAAGGAAACTCTACAGCACTCGGAAGAGGAAGTTTCGGTTGCACACAAGCCTCCAAACCGCAGCCAGCCAGCGCCAGTGCACTCCCACTGCGTTTCTGCTGCCTCCACTTCGACCTTCGTTTCTTTCCACAGCAAGTCCTGCTGGTCCTCCTTCAGTGGGAGGGATGTAAGATTTTCTTTTTCAATAATTGTTTGAAGTAAAAAAGAAAATATGCAGGCGACATAAAGAAAATAGCAAGTAGAAAAGAATACAGAAGGCAAGTGTGCATGACAGTGGGCGTGAAGCTGCCACAGAAGGGCACCTCGACGTGGAAGAGGTCAAGGTGACAGATACACAGCTGACGTTTGGGGAACACGTGGTGAAGAGTCTGGCTCAGGAGTGAGATTTTATATGACCATGGATGAGAAATGTATCTTCTATGAACCTCAGTTTTGTTTTAATCTGGAAAATGGGACAATATGTGAGAATGACATCATCATCTCAGTGATTTAATGAAGTAACATGTAAAACGGCAACATAAACTTTTTGGCCTCAGAACTCCTTCCCACTCCTCAAGTTACTGAGCCCTGGCTGGTGTGGCTCAGTTGGTTGGAGTGTCATCCCATAGACCAAATGGTCATGGGTTCAATCCCCAGTCAGGGCACGTGCCCAGGGTTGCATCCTAATCAGTGTTTCTCCCTCCCTTCTTCTCTGTCTCTCTCTCCCCCTACTCCTCAAAATAATAGAAAAAAAAGTCCTCAGGTGAGAATTTTAGAAAAAGGTTACTGAGAAGCCCAAGGAGCTTTTTGTTTGTGTGGGTTACATCTACAATTATTTACCATATTAAAAAGTGAAGCTGAAACATGTGAAAAGTACTTACTTGTTAATTAAAGTTAACTATAAAAAACCCAATCCATGTTAGCAAAAAGTATGTATTTTTTTTAATCAAAACTACTTTTCTAATAACTATGTCTGGTGTCAGATGGTACTACACTTAACTGCGTGATCACTTCGTAAGGTATACAAATGTCTAACCACTATAATGTTGTACGTCAACTGTAGTTAAAAGATAATGTTTTAGGGCACTGTTTTGCATATTGGTAAATCTCTTTAATGTCTTGTTTCACAAAGACTGTTGGCTTCTCAGGTCTGCTTCTGCATTCAGTCTGTAGCCCTATCACACTCCACATGGTCTCTGGGAAACCATTCTGTATATGCCTGAGGGGACACTATGAAAACAGGTCCATGACATCTTAGTATTATTGCCAAAAGGGTGTTAATCTCATGGACCCCCGAGAGTGCCTCTGAGAACCCCACATGTCCCTGGAACATGGTGAAATAAAGGGTTCGGAACAGCGCTTGTCACACGGTAAATCCTTAATAAACACTCTTCTCTATTCCTTCATTCTTAGCCTCAATGTTGTTAGAACACACTGAATAACTGAATACACTGAAACAAGGATTTCTTCAGTTCATTACCATTGAGTAATATCTAGCCCAGTGTCTCCTGAGGACAGATGATCGACAAGTGTTTCTGTTGTTGCTTATCCTGGTTCTGAACTAATTAGCTGTGTGATCTTCAGCCACGGCTTCTTAACCTGCATTCAGATTCAGGGGACCATGGACTTGAAAGGGGAAAGTACACCTCTATTTTCTGACACCCAGCATACTGTACTCCGATGACGACTACAGGCAGTGAAACCACAGTTATACCAGCAGTACCAGTGACAGCATCACCAACAGATCACAGGTATTTTCCCATCACACATGGTTACTGCAGACACCTTAAAAAATCATATGTGCTCATCACTAACTCAGGAGTATGGTAGTTGTTACACCTGCCACTAGACCTAGTTCTTTAATGTACTAATAAAGAAGCACATATATTACAACATCACAAATTTTGAAAATATCTCAAAAATTGTATTTGAATACAACTCGATTTATTTTTAATCCTTTATATTTAACTCTGTGCACTTCAAAACATTATTCTGAGAAAGGGGGGTCTATCAGCTTAACCAGATGGCCAAAAGGTGTCAGGCAACCAAAAAAGTAAAAGCTCATTTATCTCTTCAGGCACCAAGTTCCCCCCTGAGTCTTCTGAGACCCCTCCCAGCTGGTACCCCTCCAGCTGGAGTATTTGGAACATGCTGACCTGGTGGGGAGGAAATGGGCAGACACCCACCCACACCCGAGTGAGTTACCAAAGCATCTGCTTTCAGCTTTTGCACCACCACTGGAGAAATTTACTCTACAAACTTCACTGCGTTTAGACTCATGGGGCTTAGCACAGCTAAAGGGCTGAAAAGCTAACAGTGAAAGCCAATGTTCCCCCAAACGACCTGTTATTACATTATAAAATACATATCACAAATCCCAACAATAATTAATTATTTTGCAAAGAGTCCATCATCAACACAGTCTGGGTCTGCTCCTGATAGAAACAGCAGGCTTACAGTAAATGTGCCCATAATCAAAAGACTAATCTGGATATTCACCACTGATTTTTGCTTAAAATGTAAATAAGTATTTATAGCCTCAAACAGAACAAAGCAAACAGAGAAAGAGAGAAAGAAACAATCAAGGAAAAGAAAGCAAGAAATAGGAAGGAAGAAAGAAGACTTTTCCAGGGCTATAGGGAAGAGCACTTTTTCCTAAGCATGCAGCACTTCACACCTGGGTACTAACAACCACGGGTTTAAAGGAACAGGCCTACTGGTGCCCTCGCCAGATAACACAACACACAGGCCATTCAGGCCCACCTGATGCTAACGATCCAGCCAGCGACAATGCTATGTTTAAGAACTAAGGAAGCACAAACAGATTGCATTTCAGTCCCTGTAGAAAAATCTAGGCTATGTCAGAGACAGCCGACAGTGGCCCCAAGATAACATAAGAGAGCAGAGACTGCTGGCCTCACTGCCCACAGTTCACAGTGAGATGGAAGGACGACCCTCACACTGAGTAATTCTGAGTCATTAAAAGGCTTCCAAATGCTCATCACATGGTTTCCTTCACCCAAAAATGAAATCTGTTTAGCAGACACTCAGAAGTGACAACAACTGCCTCCCAAAAGTCCCACGAGCCAACTTTTCCAATTAGACTTAAATGAGTCCGTCTATTTTATGCTTCCTTGTTTCTCAGCAGCATAGCTCATGTCTTTACTTGCAAAAGGAAAGACAGGCCGAAGACTTTCATTTAGTCATCCATCTAACAAAACAAAACACAACTCTTATTGGAGGGAATGAGATGCTAAAACCTAGATGGGGAAAACCTGTTTTTAAGTCATCGAGAAGTGAGGCTGGTGCTTTAGGACGTCACCTCAACACTGAGGATGAGCAGTCACTGAATGCACACTCCACACCTGGTCTACCTCTTGAGTGACAGGAACGGAAAGCCACAACCCCCTGGTTCACTGAAGCCAAGGATGAGAGGCCACGTAATGAAATTCAGTCTGGCCTACTGCAGGAATGGTGAGGAAGAGGTGTGGAGGTCTGAGGTCTGTGAGTACCACATCTGAAGGTGGGAGGGGCTGGAGGCCTGTGCAAAGGTCTGGATTTGGGGATGCAGAAGGTAGGAGGGCACTCGGCACAGGGGATAAGCGCAAGGGAGCAAAGTCACAAAGGAGGGACTCTGGGCAGATTGCACAAGAGTGAGAAGGGCAGCGTCTGCACTGCAGGGTTAATGAAAGAAGCCAGGAGATAAGGGTGCTGAAGACACGCTGAACTGGATTATGGGAACCTTGCAAGTTGGGCTCAGTTTAGACTTTACCCGTAGGCCGAGGAAGGTCTCCAAGCAGAGAGGAGATATGAACAACAATGTGCTTTAGGAATAAACAACAGAGATTTAGTCCCAGACAATCTGTCCTAACAGCGGGTTCTTTTGTGAAATACAGATTAATCAGAATCTATTTGGTCAGCAAAAAATTATATCCTGGAGCAGCTTTGCTACCTGTGCCCTGGAAATGCCATCCAAATACCTGACTCCAGAACATGTTATGAGAGAGGGGAAATACCATAGTTGTTCCTATGACTAGCACAATAGAAACCACATTTTGGGGCTACATTTCCATTAACTATACCAAAGTCCTAATAGTTCTGGAAATAGCTTTTATGCTGTTGAACAAAGTTAAAATTGATAACCCTTTTGTAAGCAGTAACTGACAATCAGGCACTGCTCAATATGCTTTAAATGAATCCCATCTATTGTAGAGCATTCCACTTCCATAAGAGCTGGCTACTGATTGTCACCTGACTATGAGTCCCTGTCTGAAGCTTCATGACCAAATCTTGACCAGGTGGTCTGGGGCAGGAGAAAGGACAGCTACCCATTTCTGAGTTGTAGCCATGGGATAGTGCAAGGATCCTAAAACAAATTTAAAGGGAAAAAAGGCTTTCGAATAGGGGAACACAATGAATTATATTATTATTATTATTATTATTATTATACATTATATACATAAAGGACCACAATCTAAGAATAACATATTAAATGTGAATCTTTGCTTCTTTTTATTAACTGACTCATGGCTACAGAATTAAAAAAGGACCTAAAGATGTTGAGTTATCTCTGAAAGGGATTTTGCCATCAGAAAGCATAGGCTAGGTTCAGGGACCTCTGTCTAGCAAGGAGGGAGGAGAGGAAAAACAAAGTCGGGGAAGGGAGTAAAATAAAAGATTAGACTGGATTACAAAGAGGCCAAATGAATGAACCAGAGAGGAAGTGATAAAATTCAAAGCACCCATCTGTGTATAGCAAGAAATCGCTCCGAAATCTAATTGCCACCGTCATCGCCCCGCTAACAGCAGTCTTCCCACAAGACCTGAGCAACCTCACTCCTTAATGAAAAGTAGAACAAGATTTTCACCTGAGTCAAAACCCGCCGCCCAGCCATCGACTGTGTGGGATCCAAACCAACATGGCAGCAATTCCTCCGCTGGTCGCTGGTCGAGGGGGTCTTCCAGCACCGTCTCTATGAGTGCCAGGTGCCTAGCAGGGGACCTGTCACGGTTCCCTTAATACAAAGCCCTGGGCTGATTCCGCGACGAAACTCGAGGTCCAGAAGACAATCGTAGACCCTCTCTTTACACTCCGTTAGGGGATGAGTCCCAGGGGCCGCCACCCCCGTTCCCATGTCACACGCTTCCTGTCTCTCCCATCACATCCACACAACTTGATTTGCCCACTCACTTTACAGCTGTTATGAGCATCCCAGCCCCTAGGAGGAAGCGAGGGAGCGGCTTTCTACTCCCAACTCCTCACTCTGGAGCTTCAGAGAGAACCTAAGAATAGGGGGGCGGGCAGAAAGCATTGGGGCAGCGAGCAGCCCCCTGCGGACCTCAGCCGGTTCCAAACTCCTGAATGAAACCTCACTACGGGGAGGAGGGAAGCGAGCGCCAGAGCTGGGTCCCACGGAGTAACCGGCGAGCGCCCTCGCCTTTGACGTTTCCACAGTGCCATGCACTGAAGTTCTAGGTTCGAGAGCAACTTGGCCCGTCCCGGAACCCAAATGCTAAAGGCACTTTTAGCCACTCGGCCTTCCCAAAACCCGGCGTAACTTCCCCCGCGAGGCTTCGTGAGAGGGCTCTGATCCCCACTCGCTCCACACTGAGGCCGTGGAGAGTACAGCCCCGGCGGCGCCCCTGGGGGCAGCGGGGGCCGGATCCCATCCCAGGCGGCGCGCGCACCCTGTGCCCAACGTCCGCCGCTCAACTTCGCCCCAGGGAGGGCCGCTCCCGCGCACTTAAGGAGCACTCACCAACCCCGTACTTCTGCCGCTTGGTCGGGATCCAGCGGGCCATGGCGGCGACCTCGCCCAGCGTCGGCGGCGGCTACAACTCCTGGGGCGCCAGCCGCCCTGTCGCCGCGCTCCCGCGCGCCCCGGGCTCCTCCGCCATGTTCGGCAAACTTCGCCCGCTCCGCGGACCGGCTTCCCGCTGCGCTGCCTGCGCTGCCTGCACCGTCCGCGCCCGCCCACCCGGGATTCGCTGGGGCTCCGGCCCGGCCCTCGGTCACCTGCTGAGGCGGACGGCCCCGCCGCCCTGCGCTCCCCTCCCTCCCGGCACCGCCCCGACCCCTCCCGCCGGCCGCGCCCTCGGCCCGCCTCCGCGCCCCGACTATTCTCTCCGGCCAGCTCGCCCTGGTTGTGGCCGGCTCGGGGGCCGGCTCCTCCTGGCGCACTCCCCTGAGCAGCTTCCCAAGGCAGCTCGGGGTCTGGTTTGCCGTTGTGATGTTTTGCCTTTTTTCTTTTCTCCCCACCTTCCCCACTAGGATTCACCCTTCGAGGCTGGATCTGTGGGGCGGGTTCCCCGGCGCGGTTGTTTGGAGGGCTGCGCTGGGGGCGCTGGGCACCCCAAGCCGGGCAGACGGGCCACGGGTGGGAGAGGGTTGCGGGGTCCGCTCCCCTTGCGCGCGCCGGAGCCTGGGGGACACTAGAATGGAGAGCTGCTTCTCGACCCCTGGACGCCCCCCCCCCGGCCCCTTCCGCCAGTGCTCGGCGGCGCTCAATAAATTTGTTGAATGAATGAGCAGTTGACTACTGGGTCTACCCCCTGGAACTTCAACTGGAACCATGAGAGCTGGAAGCCGGACTGCGAGGTAGACAGATCTCCTGCACCGTTTGTAACCTTCAAAGCGGGAACGTGTGTCTTGTGGGAAGTGGAGAACCGATGCAAAGGACGCGGCCTTCTCAGAAGTATAAAATAGTTTCCTAGGGAAGCCTTGGTGGGAAAATTGTTTAGAAAGCCCTAACTTGGAAATCCTGTATCCCCAAAACATCGTACTCCTCCCCAGCTGAAGAAACTCGGACACTCGTGCTCAAGGGGGCTTCCCGAAGACGTCCCTTTTCCAGCAGACCAGCTACCTAAGGATCATCTCTGCGGAGAAGGGGACCGACCGGGTACATACAGGTCTTCTCGTTCACTGACTATATGGTTTTGTGACAAAAAGCCCAAACTCGGGAGCTGCTCTTCTGATCTGCCATAGACTCTCGCTGGCGCCCTCTGAAACCGCGCTCCTGGAACTCACTTCCTCCTGGAGAGATCTCCGGAATGAAGATT
>PVKM010023470.1:0-21140 GCA_004027735.1 Carollia perspicillata | reverse complement strand
TGATAATAATCCTTGGCTGGCGACGCAGCAGTGCTGGTTGCCCCGGTCCAAGGTCCATTATTACTGCTGTCAATGATACAAAAGTACAGCGCCCAGTCTCAGCAGCAGCAGCAGCAATGGTGTCCTTACAGGATAGGAGCATTGGTCCTAGCTCTGTGGCCCTAGAAATTCTGTGCAATTAAATGTCCTAATAATTGATTCACTTTCCGTTTACATCACATAGAATTGCTTTAACTAAGAACACTAACATATAAATTGATACCAGTTGCAGCTGCCAGAACAGGACTCCTCAGAAGAATAGAAGTGGGTATCTTGGCTTGGTTGAAAATAAAAACAGTGAAAAATCCAGCCAGTATTAAGAGATGGGAACCTAGAAGTTGCAGCACAAATTATCAAATTTCCATCTTAAAGAAGTTCTCATTTGAGGCAAGGCAACAAGGACCATATAACCCACTGCCACAGAAGTATCTGGCAAGTGTAAGGAATTCAAGAACTACGGGACATGGAAATTGCTTCTAACAGTGCTAAGCTGCTTAAAGAAAAGAATAACAAGCTGAAATTCCTGGCTAAGGGCATGAAGTGAAATCCTGAGTTTTTCAACTTTCATCGCTTTCGAATGCAGAACTGAAATAACTGAAAATCAGACTCAAACCTTGATCTTCCAGGTTTCTACATTATAATGTCAGTTGAACTCAGAGCCCATTGACATCATTTATGTGGAAGTGAAATCATTCATCAGGCTAGAACAAAACAGATATGAAATGAGAGAAAGTAGATGAATCTGGATGTCGTACGTACCCCAAACTCACCAAATCCCATGACAGGCTCTTGCTGGCCAACTCAGTCTCACTCTTCTTGTCAGCTGAGGCCCAGAGGAGTAAGTGATCTGTGGTAATGGAGGTGGCTATCACAAAAATCAAGTTCTTTCGGTAGCAGGGATAGCAAAGCCGATGGCAGCTTCTGGAGTCCAATCCTAGGGATGCCAACAGTGCAAGCTGTAGTTCTTAGCAGCGGTGACAGCCACGCCCCCACCGAGCTAATTCTGCAGCATGATTTGGACTGTTGTTACCATCTGCATAGTCCCATGACTGGTCCTCTAGCCCAATGCCCTTCGGATAAATAATTTTCTTCTCAAACCAAGCAAATTTGGTTTCCATTGCTTACAACTACAAACTATTATGCTTAAATTTTTTAATGACAGCTTTTTATTTTACCCTCAACCCTGTCTCCCCCCTGCCCCCCCCCAAAAAATGTGGTCAAGATGTAAATCATTTCAACTGTGTTTGACAGCTTTGGAACAATAAGACCATAAGTGGTCTAAATTTTCCTTACAATAAGAAGTCATGCTTAGAGTGACAGGCTCCCTGCCTGGAAAATGTAATAAGAAATTCATGATTGTTTACTAGTTAGAGAGAAAATTTATTCCCTTTCCCCTTTATCCATCCTTGTCTCTTTTATATGTGATATTATTATTCACAGTTTTCCAGTGAATCGTCAAAAAAAAGGCAAACGCAAACTGCTCCCTATGTAGCAGCAGCCATCTATCAAATCACAGCCTGAAAACTCCAACGTGAGCAACTGCCTGGTCAGTCTAACACCATGACGCACTAAATGCCTGATAAACAGTGACAGTCCATTAAAATATTATGGCAAAGAATTTCAAAACCTCCAGTAAAGGGCATTGCTGGTGTGATGGTGAAAAACACAGATCAAGCACAGCCCATACACTGTTGAAAACACTATTCAAGTCTTAAAAATTGGACTATTAATAGATGTGTTTGTTATTGGGGGGGGGGGTAGCTATAAAGAAAGAGATGTTGTTTCACTGCATGAGACCCATAACAGGTCACTATTCCCATGGTTTCCAAGTGGACCGTTGGTGCACCTTTCCAGATTTGTTCCACCCCACCATCTCCTAGGCCTTGGAGAGCCCAACCACCCCACCTGCCCACCGTTTCCTCACCTCCTGGCACCACTGCCTATATAACCCAGGGGCTTTGGCATGCCCTTTAGAGATAACACAGCAGTGGCCAAGCCACTGTGGCTCTTCCCACTATTTCCACGCTCAGGTAAAGCTAGACTGGCTCCTGCTTGTCATTTAAATGTCAAATCACTCATTCTTTCTCTCGCTCTCATCCTCCCTATTTTATTTTCATCGTAACACTTACCACTACTTGATATTTTTGTTCCCATGTGCTCCATAACACCAGAAATTTTACCTGTCTTGTTCAAGACTGTATCTCAGTATCTAGAACAGTGCTCAGAACACCACAGGAGTATTACTAATGCTTCATAATAAATAAAGGTGACGAGAGACCTTAGCAATTTCAATAGAGTTCTGACAAAGAAGCCTAATTAGAGAGGTTGGGAACCGAGCAAATGGACAGAGAGAGCATAATTCTTTAGAGAAGTGTAATTGTGGATGGGGAATTGCTATAAGGGCGAGGTGAATATACAGAGGTTCTTTAAAGATGAGCAGACGAGAATATTTAAATGCTGAAGGGAGAGGAAGAACTCAGAATGCAGACGCTTCTCTGCTGTTAGTCTCGTCTCATCCATTCACTCACTCACTCTCCTGGGTTTAGGAATGCGAGTGAAACTAATAAAATGACTAGCGTACACTCTTCAGGAAAAGCGCATGCTGTGGAAATAGTTTCAATAACAGACGTAGCTGTGTGACAGCGCCATTTATGAATGCGGTGAAGTGAATAAACAAGCTGAACTTTTTGTCATTAGACCTCAATAGAATAGCAGTTTTCCAGACAAATTCAATCTTTTCGGACTCTCAGAACAATTTTATGTTGAAAGGGCTCTCTGTTCGAGGGAAAGACTTTTAATGTTAAAACTTTGGACTGAGGAGACTACAATGGCCAATGCAATGAATAAAACAAATAGAAATAATTATTGGCCCCTTCTGTGAAATACCTACTTTGGGAATAAAAGCAGCTAAAGGTGAAAGCCTTTCAAGATTGATTATTTTCAAATCTTTCATCAGCTCCATTCAATGCGGTAATTTCTTAAGTGGTCAGTTTTTGCCCTTTTATTTTTCCAAGGGAAACTTCACTTATACAGACAAAATTTCTTAATTAAGATAAAGTCTTCATAGTGTAACATAGTCACCTTAGGTGAGCTCTATAGGTGGTCATCCCAGAGGAGAAACAGTAGAAACAGGTGATAGAATGGTATAAGCACTTTAACCCTACACTTCAAATTTGATGTGATTGTTTTATAAAAGTAATACAAGTAAGAAAGCAGAACAAAAATACGCCTCTGATTGCTGTCTGCCTAAAATACACCTAGAACTAATTTATTTAATATTTTATTTTTTAAAGAACAAGTACCCTGGTGTATCAGAAATAACAAATGAACCCTATAAGACAGAAGACAGATGGAGAGTTATCCAAACACAGAAAAGACAGAAGTTGAAACAAGTCACGAAGAAGACTGCCTTCTTTTACGGCAGTAGTATTCCATCAGGTAAATGTGCCACAGTTTTTTTTTAATCCACTCATCTACTGATGGACACCTGGGCTGTTTCTAAATCTTGGCTATTGTAAATAAAGCTGCAATAAACATAAGGATGCATATTTCTTTGGAATTAGTGTTTTGGGTTTCCCCAAATATATTCCCAGAAGTGGAATCACTAGATAAGGGAGTCCTATTTTTAAACTTTTGAGATAACATCATACTGTTTTCCACAACAGCTGCACCATTCTGCATTCCCAACAGCACAGGAGGGTTCCCTTTTCTCCACATCCTTGGCAACCCTTGTTTCTTGATGTATTGATGATCGCCATTCTGACAGGTGTGAGGTGATAGCTCATTGTGGTTTTAATGTGCCCGTCTCTGATGATTAGTGATGGTGAGTATTTCTTCACGTCCATTGGCCATCTATATGTCCTCTTTGGAGAAGTGCCTACTCAGCTCCTTTGCCCATTTTTCAATTGGTTTCTTTGTTTTTTTGGTATTCAGTTGTATAAGTGCTTTACAAGTTTTGGATATTAACCACAATCACATTATCATTCGCAAGTAATGATCCCCTATTTAATAGGTTGTATTTTCACTTTGTTGATGGTTTCCTTTGCTGTGCATAAACTTTTTAGTTCGATGGAGTCCCATTTGTTTATTTTTTCTTTTGTTTCCCTTGCTTGAGGAGATATAGCAGAAAAACTACTGCTATGAGAAATGTCTGAGATCTTACCTACCGCCTATGTTTTCTTCTACCATTTTTATGGTTTCAAGTCTTATATTTAAGTCTTTAATCCACTTTAACTTTATTCTTGTGTGTATGTAAGAAAGTGGTCTAATTGACAATAAAAACTTATATGCACAGACAACAGTATGGCGATCACCAGAGGGGAAGGGGGACAGGGACAGATAGATGAGGGTAAAGGGGGACAAACGGTGACGGAAGGAAATGTGACTGTGGGTGGTGAACACACAGTACGACGTACAGATGCTGTTACAGAATTGTACGCCTGAAACCTGATAATTTTATTAAACAGTCTCGCTCCAATAAATTCAATTAAAAAAACCTTAAAAAATGAAGTATCAGTCAAAAACACCTTTCAGTGTGCACTGGATGATTTATTTTCCTAAATTATTACTTTACTTTCATAACATCATTATATCTTCTCACATTCTAGTTTTATGATGTAAGAGATGAGATGCTGAAAATTGAAAAATACTTGACAATATATTGGGGTGATTCGCTATAACACTTTTGGTCAAACCCATGCCATGTTACAAGTGAAAAACATTTCCTCTTACAAAATGAATTCCTTTGCTGTACCACTCAAAAAAAAAAAGTTTTTGAACTTTTTGAAAAGTAAAGGATAATCAAGATATTATATGCATACTTTAAATATATGCAACTTCAATCAATTACACCTCAATAAAGCCAAGGGTGGGAAAAATGGGAAATCAATATGTGAATGTCAAATCAATAAATAAATTTAAGAAATGGTCAAGAAGAAACAATGAACAGCAATAAAACAAATACAGCATTAGCTAAATAAAATTTAATGTTAAATAATAATGAGATGGAACTCTTATCTTGGATGACCTCAATATGGGAGGGAAAGCTGCGAAGAGGAGGTAGGATGAAATAAAAAGTACGGAGGTTTCTGCCTTGTTATGCAAGGATACACGTACTGATTTATTTTAGACATTGATAGGAGAGTATGTTTAAATGTGTGTCTTAAAAAGTAATGGTTAAGCTTCAAACTCTAGAGGAACAGAATGTATAATTTCCTAACCATAGGGAAGCAAAAACAGAATACAAATATTTTGATCAAAATAAGCACAGAAAATTATAACATAGAATGAATAAATAATTTGAAAGTATAAAAAATACACATTACAAATTAATACAGCTAGAATAATTCCAAACATATCAATAATGACAGCAAATGGCAAATGAGGTAAATTCCTTTATTAAAAATAGAAATTCATATTGCATTATGAAAACTAACTATCCAGAACACAGCTAAAAATGAAACAGAATACAGATATGGAGATATTAAATGCTTTTTACCAAGTAAAGTAAGAAAGGACACATGGACAATAACAAGGTGGGGTGGCAACAAGGGAGGGAGGCGGAGCGGGATGGGGTGGTAAAGAGGGGGAGGGGAAAAAGGCAGAAAACTGTACTTGAACAATTTAAAAATGTTAATTAAAAAATAAAAATAAAAAGTGAAGTAAGTACTATAGTAAACCACACAAGTTATAATTAAAGGTCAAAATATGTAAGATGCTTCATAAGATAAAGCATACAGTCATACATTTTGTGAAATTCTAAACATTGGCTTAAACTATATAAAAATCTAATAAAATGCAAAAATAAATCTACAATCACAGTAGGAAACTATAACATTCCTTTCTCAGTTCATTATAAATCAAGTACACAAATATAAGTATACACATAGAAATTTTCAATGTAACGACTAAAGTTTGATCTAATTGACAGGCAGCAAAGAAATATGGTATGATCTGCTTACTAAGTCATGCTGATCAGAATTTTAACAGTGACCTTAGAATTCAAATAATTCTTCTCCGGGTTAATTATTCACATAGAGAGTTGTTCCAAGTCAATCACTCATGTCAGTATTGGCTAAATAGTACAAAACAACTCCCGGGTGAGGCTTTGGTGATAATACCTCAGGAAAGTTAACAAACACATCAGGAAAAAGGAAAGGCTTGAGTTTGAAGGAATGCTATAAAGCAGTGGCAGATGGTAAAGCTATTCTTTGACATGGAAAATTGGGAAACCAATGCATTTATAGTAGGAAGTATAGCACATATCCTGTATTTATTACTAAGTTTCAAAGGTGTAACTCTAAAATGGGGTGACCTTTTAAAGTCGTGGGCTCACTGAAAACTTTGACATTTGTAAGCACAACATCTGTTACAAGCCATTTATTCTTCTTTCCCTTACTATTGCAGACATAAATAACCACATTATCTTGCTCAGGAAATTAGATTTAGCCCAAAGTTGAGTGAGTTTAAAGTGAAAGTGATCCATATCGCAAAATAATTTCTAAAGGAAAAAGTCTCATTTGACCAGTAGAATCATTTTAAGAGAGAAAAATAATAAAAATAGTACTAGACATGTTGAAATTGCTAGTCTTTCTTATTTGGCCACAATAATTTGTCTTCCAAAATTGTTCTTTACACAGTTATGAGGGTGTTTGAGTCCTACCAAAAAATCTCTTAAAGGGAAAAGCAGATATGATGGTGATTCTACAAGATTTCACACAAAGTTATTGATTGATTCTACCAATACTGTCCAAAAGGTAACTTGCATGTCTGCACATCAACACTCTGGATGTTAGAACACTTAGTAAGGTAAGAGTAGAGAAACCTTATATTAAAATGAAGACTCTCCAGCAATGGCAGGTGATAATGTAAACCTGGTTTTACAGTAATGAATATAGTGCATCTTTGATAATCATTTATGAAAATTTTAGAAAAAATATGCAACATAATATAAAAGGTTACTGTAATGAAAGAAATCACACTTCCAATCAAGATGAAGGCATAGATGAACACAGCTCACCTCCTCACACAACCACAGCAAAAATTACAACTAAACTACGAAGTAACTGTCACCTAGAATCATCAGAATATCAAGCTGTATGGAAGTCTGACAACCAAGGAATTCAAGAAATCTGGATAGATAGAAGGAGCAGAGATACAGAGAATCAGAGATGTGAAATGGCAATCCCATACCCACATGTAGTAGATAAAAATTGGGAAACCTCACTCCAAGGTATCCTGGCCCCACACAAGACCACCTAGCCCAGGGTTCCAGTGCCAGGAAGATAAGTTTCTATAACTTCAGGCTGTAAACACCAGTGAGTATTGGGGAAACAGTAGAAACTGTGGGATTCTCAGGCATCTCCTCTTAAAGGGCCCACAATGGATTTAGGACTTAGCAAACTCACTCCCTCTGGGCTCCAGCACCAGGACAGCAGCTGGAAGGGCACCAAGTGGCATCAGAGAAGATAAAGAAGTGTCTGGCATCAGGGAGAGTGTCAGAGGACAGTTTCCTCTCAGACAAAACTCCAGAGACCAGGCAGCAGCATTGTCCCCTTTCTGAGAGCTTCTTCACACAGAGTGACACAGTGGAGTCACCATGTGGAGACTCCATCAACCTGGGTCCCATCCGTTGCCCTGCCCTGTCGATCACCTAAAGCTCACTGTATCCAACTTACTGGTGCACTTTTCTACAATAGGCCATTCTACTCAGACAGGGAGTCAAAGCAGCTGCACCTAAACAGAGAACAAACACAGGAATGCTGCCAGAATGAGGAGACAAGGAAACATGGCCCAAATGAAAGAACAGAACAAAACTTCAGAAAAAGGAACTAAACAAAAGGGAGATTAGCAATCTACCAGATGCACAGATCAAAATGCTAGTTATTAGTATCCTCAAGGAACTCATTGGGTACTTCAACAGCATAAAAAAAAAAAGGAAGAAACTAAAGATACACTAAGTGAAATAAAGAAAAATTTACAGGGCACCAACAGTAGAGGGGATGAAGTGGAGAATCAAATCAAAGACTTGGAACATAAGGAAGAAAAAAACATTCAGTCAGAGCAGGAAGAAGAAAAAAGACTGAAAAAAAAAAAGGGTAGGCTAAAGAACCTCTGGGACAACTAAAAACATACCAACATTTGAGTCATAGGAATGGCAGAAAGAGAAGAGAAAGAGCAAGAAATTGGAAATTTATTTGAAAAAAATAGTAAAAGAAAACTTCCCTAATTTGGTGAAGTAAGTAGACATGCAAACCCAGGGAGCACAGAGTCCCAAACCAAATGGACCCAAAGAGGACCACACCAAGATACATCATAATTAAAATGCCAAAGGTTAAAGATAAAGAGAGAATCTTGAAAGCAGCAAGAGAAAATCAGATAATTACCTACAAAGGAGTTCCCATAAGACTGTCAGCTGATTTCTCAAAAAAAAAAAAAACTTTGCAGGCTGTACGGGAATGGCAAGAAATATTCAAAGTCATGAAAAGTTGGGAACTACTACCTAGACTACTCTACCCAGCAAAGCTATCATTTAGAATTGAAAAGCAGATAAAGTGCTTCCCAGGCAATGTAAAGCTAAAAGGAGTTCATCACCACCAAGCCATTATTACATGAAATGTTAAAGGGACTTATTTTGAAAAAGATCAAAACTATGAACATTAAAATGGCAATAAATTCACAACTATAAACAATTGAATCTAAAAAACAAACAAAGCAAACAAGCAGAACAGAAACAGAATCATTGATATGGAGATCATTCGGAGCATTATCAGTTGAGAGGGAGAAGGGGGAGAATAGGGGAAAAAGTTATAGGGATTAAGAAGTACAAATTGGTAGGTACAGAATAGGCAGGGGAATGTTTAGGACACTCTAGGAAATTGAGTAGGCAAAGAACTTATATTGCATGACTCAATGACATGAACTAAGGTGGGGGGATTATCAGAGGAAATGGGGGGCGGGTACTGGTCAGAGCAGGACCAAGGGGGAAATTGGGATAACTGTAATAGCATAGTCAATAAAATATATTTTTAAAAGGTTACTGTAACAAAATATCACAAATTATATGGCTTAAACAACAGAAATGTATTGTCTCACATTTCTAGAGACTAGAAGTCCAAGATCAAGGTGCCAGCAAAGCTGGTTTCTTCAGAAGGCTATGAGAGAGAATCTGTTCCATGTCTGTCTCTAGGATTCTGGTGGTGTCTGGCAATCTTTGGTGTTCCTTGGTTTATAGAAACATCATCCAAATCTTCACCCTGTGTGCATATCTAGCTCTGTCAAAATTTCTCCTTTTTATTAGAAAACGATTCTTACTGGATTAAGGTGTACCTTAATGACCTTGTTTTGATTTGATTAACTCTGTGAATACCCTATCTCCAAATAAGGTCCAGTCAGAGGTACTAGGAGTTAGGACTCCAACATATCTTTTTTACAGGGCAATACAATAATCCATAACCGTTACCTTAAAGGAAACAGTAAATACAACCTTATTGCATAATCATACAATGACCTTTGATAGTGGGAAACAGTATCGATCAATAACTATTTCTAGTTTACCAATTCCAATGGCCCATACTCTATTACCTGACCTCTTTCCTTCATTTTTTAATTATAAATTATTACTATTACAGTAGACCCAATTTTTCTCCCTTTGCCCTCCACTCCCTCAGGCAATCCCCACACCTTTGCTCATGTCCATGGGTCATGCATATAGTTCGTTGGCTTCTCCATTTCCTATACTGTACAGGGCCTGGCAGAAGTAATGCCTGCTTGAGTGTGGTTGGTAGACTAATAATATGGGTATAATAATTTACGGTTTGAATCTGAACATTTCACCTAAAGTATCATATGGTATGCTTGAATGTGATATTGTTATGTTGCAGAATTACATGCTTATGATTTTGTGATAAAAGATTTTGTAACAAAAAAGGCTCATCGTTTGTGCCATTTGTAATGGGCTGCTGTGGGCAATTGGGGTATTGAAACTTGGTGCAGCATTTGAAAAGATGTCTGAATTCCTCGACTATAATTTAGTGTGGTAAAATATCATGCCACTGTTTTGCTATGTGGCTGTTTCTATTATATAAGCATATATCATAGTTTTTTCAAATAAACATTAAAAAGCAGTCATTACTCATCTGCATGCACCTGAAGGCCCTGGAACAGTGGAGCACTGGGTTGGAACTCTAAGAGGAGGCATGAGAGAATTCAGAATCAAAGTCTCTTCACTGCTGGGACCTCGAAGCTGCTCTGTCTGAATTGAACTGCCATTCTTTCTGCACCTATGTGCCCTTGAAAGGCTCTCAGTACCATATCCTCTACCTTAAACCCTACTCCAAGTAGTGGCTGATGAACCGCTGAGAAAGACGTGTGATGCTCTCCATGGTTTTGACTTCTATGATCCCATCATTATTTTCTAGGTGAACAAGCAATAGCCATAGAATAGACCCAGTAAATTTTTGTGCCAGCTAGTCTGGTGACAACAAATATTTACTGAGTGCCAAAGGCATAAAACATTTCAGGCGACTGAGATACACATCAAAAAATAGACCTAGCTCCTGCTCTTCACACACAAGCATTGCCATTTCACTTGAGTGTTCCCGCTTACTTGTGATGTCAGAGAGATTAAACTGCAACAACAAAAAACAGATGCAAACCTTGATCTGAGGTGTGTTTCTGCATACCTATAAAATAAAATTAACCTACAGGCCCCTATACTACAATAAGTAATTTCATCCCAAGTCCTGGAAAAGTCCAGGATTTAACCATTAGATACTCTTTGTATATAGAAAAATAACCACCAAATAAATGCTCTAATCTTGATATGGGTTTGGTACATGCATGCTGAAATGTCTGGGAGAGAAGTATACTTATGTCTGCCATTTCCTTTGGGGGAAAAAAACACGTTTTTCAATTTGTCAAAACCTATTTAATGGTACACTTAAGATTTAGATTTCACTGTTATATAAATTTTACCTTTAAAAAAGAGCTGAGATATATTAAACTTAATTACATGCATGACAAAAAGCTAGGCGTGAAGTACACTTATGCCTGCCACTTTGAAATACATCAAAAAATAAAGTGGATGGATAGAAAACAAATACAGTGTTATAAACATAGACTCTAAGCAGTACGCACTTTCAACAAGCTTCCAAATTTCCTCCATATTGAAATTTTTCAAAGTTTATGGGGGGAAATGGTATTCTATAGCCAACCAATCACAGTTCGCAAATGGGCACTAATCCTGGGACCACATTGAGACACACAGATAAAGAATCCTAAGGTGAAAAAAACTTCAGTAGCAAATAATGCAAATACCTTCTATTGATCATGGAAGGAAGTGGGGTGTATTTTCTAGACACATGGAAGCAAAAAGGGAGGAGTAAAGACATTAAAAAACTCATTAATAACACCGTGGAAAGAAAAAAATACCCTGAGATCAGCAACTAAAGAGGGTGATCACAGTTTTGTTTTGTTTTGTATATGTGCAGGACATGTTTTTTAAAATATTTTTGTTACACTGAAAAGAAAAAGATGTTTTGCTTTCTGTTTCAAGATAATAAATGGCCATCACTGCCTACTAGGGAGGGGGAATCACACTGAATGAAGGGCCCCCTACTGTAGAGCAGCTTGGTGGGTTTAGGGGAGTGGGGAGAGACAGGGAGAGAAAAAGACACCGAGGGAATGGGAGAGGCAACAAGCGAAACTAGAAGGAGATGGGAGGAGGAAGTAGAGAATCTATAGTTCCAGGGCTAAGAAGGGGAGAGAGGGGCCAACCAGATAAAGAATGGAAACAAAATAATTCAGTAAAACTTACAATGGTGGGTAGTCAAAGGACATTTTGCCACCGGGGAGGCTGCCTGATTCCTCTGAGGTTGTTTGCGTAACTACTGTGAAAACTTCGTTGCTATCCTTTCCCCAAGTCTTCACTAAGGGCTCTTAAACTCATGAATGTTTTATAGGAATGGGCTTTTAGTGGACGTCAAGCAGGGAACTCGGTTGTTGTTTTTTTCTGGGTCAATGTAGTGAAGAAATCTCGAGAAGGGCTTCAGACTCCCACAGGCCTTTGAAATGAGAGGTGTCCAAGTAGATTTTTTTTACTGGAGATCTCAGACTTAGGAAGAATGGGGGAGGGAAGACGTTTCTCAGACATCGGTTTATTCAAGGAAAAGCTAGCCTGCATAGAAAAAAATTTCAAACTCGCTTTTCCTTATCCATTTTTAACCCAGAACACCCTCATTACCAGGTTTGGAAATTCAGAAGTCATTTTCTGCTTTTGTTATTCAGTTTTTTTCATAGGGCAACACTGCCACCTACTGGTACTTGTAAAAAAAATACCTTTTATGATGGTTATAAACTTGCAATTGCTTGGCAAACTTAGTCTTTTCATTTACTAACAAATCCTTCCTTTGTGCTGGAACACGAAAGTATAAATGAGGTTCTTTGTCCTCAAAGACTTTCTATTATCTAATAGTACCTTAACAAAAACACCTTCCCACCTTTCAGGCATAAGGCACCATTTCAGGAGTAAAACCTTTCTGGACAGCAGTTCCCCATCTGTCTGAGGCAAGACCTGACCACTCCCTACCTTGGGCTCTACTTTATCCTGCACACATTTTGTTCTTAGCACATATACTATAGTACCTCTTTTATTACAATGTCTGTCTCCCATAACCAATCCATAAGCTCCTTAAAATTCAGAAATTGTATCTTGTCTAAATTTATATTCCCAGTAGCTGGAACAGAACCTATATGTTGTAGCTAATTTGCATGTAATAAATAATTGAATGACAATAAAAAGCATAGGCAAGGCAAACATCACTCAAAACAAGCTTTTATTAATTCAAGTAATTAGGATAATATAAACAAGATATTAATGGATTGTCATAAGCTCTGAACAGGCAATGAAGAGCAAACATTTAGCATAAGTTCATTTTTATGTATTTGATGAACCAGCAATGCTGAAGTGAATATGAAACTTGTATTATTTGAAGTCTCCATATTTGTTACACAATCCAGAATCACAACGTTAAAACTGACATCTACTGAGATCTTCATATCTATTCTGGGAAACTTCCAGGCACAAAGACCTCTCTGTTAAATCTAATTCCATGTTAGGAAAAGATATCTGGCTCTCAGCAAAGTATGTATCTCAGTCAAAGAAACAGAACTTCCCCAATCCGAGATGGCAACAAACTATGTGGAAGTTATACTCATGCCTCCCAGGACCAAACTGGAATTTCAATTAAATTATAGAGCAATCAACTTGAATAACCAAATGAGGATAAGCTGAGTCTTATAACCAAGGAAATTTCAGAAGCCATATCTAGACTGGTAGAAAGGACAGAGATGTGGAAAGGGCTGGTCCCACTTCCACAGGCAGTGGCTGAAATTCTGGAAGGATATCTCAGCTGCAAAGCTTCCCCCCAAGGAGCATGGGGTCTCAATACCACGCTGGGCTCCCCAGCGCAGAGCACCAGAGCCGGGAAGAAGTGCCGTATAACATTTGGCTGTGAAAATCAGTGTGCATTCTGTCTGCCAGGAAGAGACAGGAGTGAACTAGAGATATTGGTGCCCTCCCAAAACACCAACACACAAAACCTCACTTGCAGACACTCACCCTGGGCTCCAGTAAAGAGAGCAGAGTAGACTGGAGTCATGTGAATAGACTGGGGTTTGTGACTCTGGGGAAAGAACTGAGAAGATAGCCACTGTGACCCCCATGGTAAATCACTCTCCCATGCCGGAGATGCCATATTTCTTAGGGGGAGCACTCCCTTCCTCACTGGGCTCCTTGTCAACCCACACTGGGGGGCTAATGCTCTGCTGAGGGGTCAGCTACCTGGGCCATGGTGTTAGGTCTGGGCAGACTCAATGTTGTCAGTGACTGACTGGTGTAACTTAGGCGTAGGGGCCTTTCCCCCTATTTTCCTGTGAACATGACAGGTGCCTCCCCATTATAGGAGATCCTCTAGCCAATCCTCAGGGCTTCAAGTGGTCCCAACTTTTCGATTCCTGCTGGCCCCACCTCACCAATGTCTGGACAGAATCCAGGACAGACTGAGTGAGATGGCTGTAGCACGCGGCCACTCCCCCACAACCTTCCCACACCCCTGACTGGCACCTCCCTCTCACAGGAGATACACTAGCCCCACCCTCCTGACTCTTGGCAGCTGTGCCCTATTGAGCTCGGGCTCAGGATGGAATCTTGGACAGATCAAGTTGTGTGGCTCTATGACAGTGGCCATTTTTCCTCCCATACCCTAGCAGTGCAGCAACCTTCCTTCACACAGCCAACTCTTGGTCCCTTTGGACCTGATGAACTCTGCTGGCTTCACTCTGGTGACTCCCTCAGACTCATCCTACCAAAGTGGTCTGAGGGCACCCAGCAGGGAGCAGCAAGACTTGGCATACCCTGGGATTTTGCCAAGTGGCCTCAAACACAGCAGTGGCACTGAATTTGAACAGCCATCAGTTTGGTGAACACCACTCATCCCTACCCGGTGACTCACTGAGAACCCGCCTCATGCAATTTGAGTACCCCTAGAGGCTCACTAAGCCTATCAGACAGTCAACAGGCGGTGGCAGTCAGAGGCAAATTTCAGGATACCTTGGGACTTTTGCTGACCTGCCTCTGGGGCTGGTGCTTGTAAAAGATGGTTTTGGTGAGCAGCTTGGTCTTTCCCACACACACCCAGGCCCAGCAGAGGCAGCCACAGACTGTGAGTCACTTTCTAGCTCCAAACAGGTTGCCCAGCACCAGTCACAGGCAGCATCTAGAGTCCCTCCCAAGAGGCCCCAGAACAAACACGCCCAGTGCCCAGCTTCAGACAGCATCAGAGTAAGATCCAATTAGCATCACAAGCAGCATATCCAAAGGGAGACCTTGGCAGGCACCAGACCCTGCTGAGGAGAATTCTGCTTCTGGGTGTCAACACCTGCATCACAGCTATACACGGTGGTCAGAATCAACCCTCACAGTCAGACAGCCTGAGTGTCTACATCATGTACAAACAGGCAAGTAGCAATCAAACTCCATTACAACACGAGGGCATGTATAACCCACACGAGGGAAATGCCTGGAGGACCCAGCTCAGATGATCAAGGAGATTACAATCACTGGGTCCCACAGGACACTAACTACATAAGGCCACCCTGCCAAGACTAGGAGTTATAACAGAGCTATCTAATACATAGAAACAAACCCATAGAAACACAGAGACAGCCAAAATGGGGAGATAAAGAAACATGTCCAAAATGAAAGAACAGGAGAAATCTCCAGAAAAAGAGGTAATGAAATGGAAGTAAGAAATTTACCAGATACAGAGTCAAAAAGAGTTAAATGGATGCTCAAGGAACGTAATGAGAACTTTAACAAAGAGATGGTAGCATTAAAAAAGGACATAGTAACCATTTTAAAAAGTCAGAAATGAAAAATTTAATATCTGAAATGAAGAATACACCATAAGGAATAAACAGAAGGGTGGATGAAGCAGATAATCAAATCAGTAATTTGGAAAACAAGGGAGCAGTAAACACCCAATCAGAGCAGCAAAATAAAAATTTAATGAGGATAATTTAAGGGACCTCTGACACAACATGAGAGTAACAACATCTATATCATAGGGGAACCAGAAGAAGGAGATGAGAAAAAGCAAGGGATTCAGAACCTATTTGCTGAAAAACCCCCTACCGTGGTGAAGGAGAGACACACAAATCTAGGAAGCGCAGAGAGTTCCAAACAATATGAACTCAAAAGGCCCCCACACAAGACACATCATAATTAAAATGGCAGTGGTTAAAAACAAAGAGAGAATTTTAAAAGACAGTTACTTACCTACAAGGGAGCTCCCATAGACTGACAGCAAATTTCTCAACAGAAACATTTCAGTCCATAGAGATTGACATGAAATATTCAAAGTGATAAAAAATAAGGACATATAACCAAGACTAGTTTACTCAGCAAGGCTAGCCTTTAAAATTTAAGGCAAAATAAAGAGCTTCCCACACAAGAAAAAGCCAAAGGACTTTATCACCACCAAACCATTATTACAAGAAATGTTAAACAGTCTTCTTTAAGAAAAGGAAGAATAAAAAGCAGTAGGAACACAGTTAAAAGAACAAAATGGCAATACATATGTATCTATCAATAATCACTAAAATGTAAATAGCTTAAATGTCCTAATCAAAACACACAGGGCAGCTAAATGGATAAGAAAATAAGAGCCACATATATGCTGTCTACAGGAGATGCGCCTCAGATCAAAAGATACACAGACTACAAGTAAAGGGTTGCAAAAAGATATTACATGCAAATGGACAGAAAAAAAAGCTAGGGTAGCAATATATCTGACAAAACAGACTTTAAAACAAAGGCTATAGTAAGAAAATGAAGGACATTCCATAATGATAAAGGGAGCAATCCAACAAGTGGATATAATCCTTATAAACATTTATGCATCCAACATAGAAGCACCTAAATACGCAAAGCCAATCTTCATAAATGGAGAAATAGACAGTGATACAGTCAGAATGGAATTTTAACATCCCACTGACATCAAAGAATAGATATTCCAGACAGAAAATCAACAAGGAAAAAGTGGCCTTAAATGACATACTAGATCAGGTGGATTTAATCGGTGTCTTGAGAGAATTTCACCACAAAGCAACAGAATATAAATTTTTTCAAGCACACATGGGATATTTTTTAGGATAGACCACATTAGGACACAAATCAAGTCTCAATAAATTTAAGAAGATTGAAATCATATCAATCATGTTCTCTGACCATAATGGTATGAAACCAGAAATCAATCAGAAGAAAAAAATGAAAAACAAAAAACTAAGATATAGGCTAAAAATATGTTACTAAATAATGAATGGATGAACAATAAGATCAAGAAAGAAATCAAAAGGTACCTTGAGACAAATGAAAATGAGAGCACAACTACCCAAAATGTATGGGAAACAGCAAAGCAGCCCTAAAAGGGGAATTCATAGCATTACAGGCCTATCTCATAAAACAAGAAGAAACTCAAATAAGCAATCTAACTTTACACTTAAATAAACTTTTTTAAAAAGCCCAAAATGAGTATAAGAAAGGAAATAATAAAGATCAGAGCAAAAAGAAATAAAATAGAGTTCCCCCCCAAAAAATACAAAAGATCAAAAGCAACCAGGAGCTGTTTTTTAGAAAAAATAAATAAGACTGACAAACCTTTAACCAGACCTATAAATAGAGAGACAGAGGGAGAGAGAATGAGGGAGGGAGGGAGAGAGGGAGGACCCAAATTAATAAAATCAGGAATGAAAGAGGAAAGCTAACAAATGACACCAAAAAAAAAGGAATGGTAAGAGGGTATTATGAACAATATGCCAACAAAGTGGACAATCTGGAAGAAATGGATAAATTCCTAGAAACATACAATCTTCCACAACTGAGTCAGTAAAAAAAGCAGATAATCTGAATAGATCAATTACAACTACTGAAATTGAAGTAGTCAAAAACTCCCAACAAAGTTCTGGACTGAACAGCTAGCTTCACGTGTAAATTTTACCAGACAGTCAAAAAAGAACCAATACCTATCCTTCTCAAACTATTCCAAAAAATTCAAATGGAGGGAAGACTCCCAAGTTCTTTTTACAAGGCCAGCATTATCCTAATTATAAAACCAGATAAAGACACTACAAAGAAAGAATATTATAAGCCAATTTCCCTGACAAACATAAATGCTAATATCCTCAACAAAATATTAGCAGACTGGACCCAGTAATACATTAAAAAGATCATACACCTTGATCAAGTGGGATTTATTCCAAGGATGCAAGATTGGTACAATATGTGCAAGTCAATAAATGTGATACCCTACATAAATAAAATGAAAGTTAAAAAATCACATCATCATACCAACTGATTCAGAAAGCATTTAATAAAACCCATTTAAGATAAAAACTCTGAAAAATGAGAATAAAGGGAACATTCCTCAATGTAATAAAGGCCAGCTTCATCAGGTGGCTTACAGTGTTGGGCATCATCCCACAAAGCAAAAGGCCACCAGTTCAATTCCTGGTCAGGGCACATGGCTAGGTTGTGGGTTCAGTCCACAGTAGGGAGATATGCAAGAGGCAGTTGATCAATGTTTCTCTCTTACATCAGTGTCTCCTCTCCCTCTCTTTCACCTTCTATTCCCCTCTGTCTAAAAATAAATAAATTTAAAATGTTTCAAAACTAACAAAAAATACAGGCCACGTATGACAAACCCACAGCCAACATCATACTCAATATGCAAAACTAAAAGCATTCACCTTAAGATCAAAAACAAGACAGGGATGTCAGTTTTCACCACTCTTATTCAACATTGTGCTAGAAGTCCTAGCCACAGCAATTAGACAAGAAGAAGAAATAAAAGGCACCCAAATTAGAAAGGAAGAAGTAAAACTGTCATTATCTGCAGATGACATGACAGTGCATAGAGAGTACCCTGAAGATTCCACCAAAAAACTACTAGAATGGGTAAATGAATTCAGTAAAGTAGCAGGACATAAAATAAATATCCAGAGGTAAGTTGCTTTTTCATACACCAATAATGAGCTATCAAAAAGAGAAATTAAGATAATCCCCTTTGCTAATGCATCAAAAGTATAAATAAAATAACTAGGAATAAATTCATCCAAGGAATGTTAAAGATCTGCTTTCAGAAAATTATAAGACACTGAAGAAAGAAATTGAAGAAGATAAAATAAGTGGAAATACATCTTGTGGTCATGTATAGGTAAAATTAACATCATTAAAATGTCCATACTACCCAAAGGAATCTATAGATTGAACAGAATCCCTGTCAAAATAGCAATGGCATATTTCTCAGAACTAAAAAAAATAATACAAAAATTTATATGGAATTAAAAAAATGAATAGCCTCAGCAATATTAAGAAAGAAGAACAAAGTTGAAGGTATCACACAAGTCAATATCAAACTACACTAAATGGTCATAGTAATCAAAACAGAATTGTACTGGCATAAAAGCAGACATACAGATCAATGGAACAGAATAGAAAGCCCAGAAAAAAACCCACACCTTTATGGTCAATTAAAATTTGACAAAGGAGTCAAGAACATACAATAAGGTGAAGACAATCTATTCAATAACTGCTGTTGGAAAAATTGGACAGATACAAGCAAAAAAATGAAATTATGCTACCTTATACCATACTTAAGAATAAACTCAAAATGGATTAAAGAGTTAAATGTAAGACTCAAAACCATAAAAATCCTAAAATTAACATTGTCAAATCTCTGACATTTCTAGTAAGAATATTTTTTTCTGATATATCTCCTTGGGTAAAGGAAACAAAAAAAGAAATAAAGTAATGGGATTACATCAAATTAAAAAGTTTTTGCACAGCAAAGAAATCATCAACAAAATTAAAAAACAACCCACTAAATGGGAGAACATATTCACCAGTGATACAACTGATAAAGGGTTAATCTACAAAATTTATAAAGAATTTATACAATTCAACACCAAAAAAGCAAACAATAAAAAAAATTATTTATCAAAAAAAATCTAATTAAAGAATGAGCAAATGGACTTCCAGCCAAGATGGAAGCATACATAGGAACACTTCACTTCCTTGCACCACCAAAAGGATAACAACCAATTAAAAACAATAAACAACCAGAAGTGCCAGAAAATCAAACTGCATGGAATTCCAACAACCAAGAAGTTAAAGAAACATTCATCCAGAATGGTAGGAGATAGGCAGCCGAGTGGAGAGGACGTGCAGCAAAGCTGTGGGCCACATGGGCGAGGCTAGGAAGGCCGAACAGGAAACTAAACTCAAAAGTAGCTATAAAATACTGTGGGGGTTGCAAAAGAGGGAGAAACTCCCAGTCTCACAGGAGAGTTCATTGGAAAGTGGGGCTAGAGCAGAGCAAGCAAGAGGCATTGTTCCCTCTCTGACCCCTCCCCAAAGACAATGCCACAACACAGCAAAGAGAGTTGCCATGCTCTGGTGAATACCTAAGGCTCCACCCCCTTACAACATAACAGGTGCACCAAGACAAAGAAATATGACCCAAATGAAAGAACAGATCAAAATGCCAGAAAACGAACTGAGCAATGAAGACAGAGACAACCTATCTGGTGCAGAGTTCAAAACACTGATAATCAGGATGCTACAGAAGTGATTGAGCTAGGTTGCAAAATGAAGTCTACCCAAAATGAAACAAAGCAAAATATTCAGGGAACTAACGGTGACCAGGAAGGAAACCAGAACTCAAATCGATTATTTGGAACAAAAGGAAGTAATAAACATCCAACCAGAACATAATGAAGAAACAAGAATTCAAAAAAATGAGGAGAAGCTTAGGAACCTATGAGACAACTTTAAGCACTATAACATGCAAATCATAGGGATGCCAGAAGGAGAAGAGGAAGAGCAAGAAACTGAAAACTTACTTGAATAAATAATGAAGGAAAACCTCACCAATCTGGCAAAGGAAAGTCCAGGAAGCCCAGAAAGTCCCAAAGTAGTTGGACTCAAAGAGGAACACACCAAGGCACATCATAATTAAATGACCCATGATTAAAGATAAGGAGAGAATCGTAAAAGCAGCAAGAGGAAAGGAGACAGTTAGTTACCTACAAAGGATTTTCCATAAGATTATGAGCTGATTTCTCTCAAAAGAAATCTTGTAGGCAAGAAGGGGCTGGAAAGAAGTATTCCAAGTCATGAAGGGCAAGGACCTACATCCAAGATTACTCTATCCAGCAAAGCTTTCATTTAGAAGGCAAGGGGGATAAAGTGCTTCCAAGATATGGTCAAATGAAAGGAGTTCATCATTACCAGGTCTTTATTACATGAAATGTTAAAGGGACTTATCTAAGAAATAGAAGATGATTAAAAACAAACTCACAACTATAAACAACTGAACCTAAAAAACAAAAACAAAACTACTAGAACAGGGACAGAACCAGAGAAATGGAAATCACATGGAGAGTTTTCAATGGGGAGGGAGAGGGGAAGAATGAAGGGGGAAAGGTACAAAGAATAAGAAGCATAACTGGTAGGCACAAAACAGATGGGGGGAATGTTAAGAATA
>PVKM010023469.1:0-21143 GCA_004027735.1 Carollia perspicillata | reverse complement strand
ATATTTGGGTCAAGTAATGAAGAGCAAGGGATGTTTGTGTGTGAGGTTAACTGTTTGCGCTTGGCTCAGGCTCTCAGTGACATGTTTGAGCTGCTCCAGTGCATGGAGTTGTGGTGAGTGGCGGGCTGTGACGGAGCACAGGACTGACATGGTCTCTGCCCTCCTGGGGGTGCCCACACTGAGCAAGTGTGGGAAGTGCTCACAGGGAGAACCCAGGTGTGTGGGCACACAGTGGGGGCCAGCCTGGGCCCGCAGTGTGTGTGAAGCTGCCCCTCGAAGGGCTCCCCGGAGGAGGCAGGTGCTGGTCATGTGAGAGTGGTAGAGGGGGTCCTGTGAAGGCGCTGACCTGGGAAGGAGGCTGGGATGGCCTGAGCATGGAGGTCTGCTCTCACTGAGGCCAGGGCCAGGCCATCTGCAGTATCTGAAGAGCGGGCACTCCTTTTTGTGTTGTTGCAGAGCCCCTCAATTTTGGTAGCAATGTGACTTAAAGGCCCAGGCCTCCTAAAAAAGAAACTATATTAGCTTCCCATGGCTGTCTTAAACAAATTACCACAAACTAGTTGGCTTAAAACAAGAGAAATTTATTCTTTCATTGTTCCGGAGGCCAGCAATCTGAGATCAGGGTTTTGAGAGGGTCATGCTCTCTCTGAAGATTCTAGGGGAGGGATCGTTTTTCTTCCAAGCTACTATCGCTCTCGGTCATTTTTGGTTTCCTTAGCTCATAGCTGCATCAATCACTCTAACATCTGCTTTCTCCTTCCCTGTGTGTCTATGTCCTTTCCTCTTTTTAAAAGTACACTAGTATTTGGATTTAGGGCCAATTTTAACATAGTATGGCCTTATGCCATGTTCTGAGGTTCTAGGTGGGCATGAATTTTGGGGACATTTTTCAGCCCACAACAGGAGGGCATGTTGAAATTGGGGGAACCATGCTGGAGGCTACCTAGAGGTTTTCTTATCCTTCAGGGTTCTGGATTGACAGGAGGATGGGAGACTTGGTCGTGGAAAGGGTGGGCCAGCAGTGGATGGGATTCGAGTCTTGGTGAGGGCTCCTGGGCCCGGGATTCTTCTCACGTGCCTAAGGAAGCTGTGAGACTGCGAGGTGGCCCTGCTGTTGCAGTTCCCAGGCTCACATTCACCCCATTCTTCCTTCAACTAGGGGAGATGTCAGAGCTTCCTACTGACTGTCGTTAGAGCACCTTGACACAGGAGGAAGTGTTCATGAGCGTAACTGGCCAGAGTAATTAATAACCCTAGCCAACAATGGCCTTGGGGTTTTCCATGGTCCTTCTCTTCTCTAGGAATAGTTTCCTGCTGCTTTCTTGGAGGCATGTTGCCAGGGACTTTCCGGGTCTACAGGACATCGCTTTCCTTTTCTTTCTATTTTCTGAGGTTCGGTGGTAGTAGCTTCTTCCAGTTCTCTGGTACTTACAGAAATTACTCAACAGTGTTTTCCTATAACAGTGGTTCTTGAACTTACTATGATTTCCAGATTTGTTTTCCTATCTTAAAATTTGATTCCCAGATCTTATTTTCAGATATTGATTCCCAGAATTTCTGATTTAGTAAGCCTGGATTGATGTGATTTAGGTGAACTTCAAAAACCAAATTAAGAAACCTTTCCCCAAGGGTATGTTTTAGTGTGCACGTGTGTGTGCGTGTGTGCGCGCGAGTGTATGTTTCCTCAAGTGATACCTGGTGTATTAGACAGGATGGCTTTGTATTTACATGATGCTAATTGACACAATTTGTCACCAGATTATATATTTCAAACTCTGACCTAGATATGCTATCTAGATACACAAATGCAAATTCTCCTAACATTAGCCTGTAGGCACAGTGATACAATAGAATTAATGGTACCTTAAAAACATTATAGGCATACTGTTGAATGAGGAAAAGAGTAAGGAATGTGGGTTTCGTGACCTCAAAGCTAAGCGTAGGAAACAGGGTTTCGATTGTTTGTTCTTTGTGTGTAAGGGGGTGGATAATGGGATGGCTCTTTTGTCTTCATTTTTGTGACCCAGGTTACCCTTTCTGTAAAACGGGATTGCAGAGTTGTTGCTCTTCTCACTGAACTCTGTTAAGAGTCACATTCTTATTTGTGTGTTCATTTACTTATTTATGCTAGAACTGCAATGACTATCCTTTGATGAACACAATAGAGACCGCTACTGCCTGCTTGGCATTTATAACGTCATTGGGCTGGTACACATTAAACAGTTGCCAAAAATCAAAGGAGATTATTTATGTAAAGGGATGGGAAGGTAAATTCTAGGGAGCGGTGAGAGCTTACCATTGGGAGTGGGTAGGGGATGAGAGGAAGCCACTTCCCTGAAGAAGTGATACTTCAAGCAGAATATGAAGGGCCACGGGGCAGTAACGAAGTAGATAGGGTCGGGGGAACACTGTAACTAGGTGGAGAGGGTTGAGGGCAGGGGGTACCCCACATGCCAGGCTTTGTGGCCGGAGGGGTCCTGGCACACTCCAGCATCTGAGTTGGCCAGTGGGACGGGAGCTCTGAGGGCGGGTGAGGTCCTCGAGGTGTGCAGGTGAGGCAGGTTTTGTACGCCTTGGTCAGACTTGTTATTTTGAGATGAAAGGAAGAGTTATAATTGGGGAGGATGTGGAAGGAGCAGTGATAGGATCAGATCTGTTAATTTTGAAAAGGTCATCCTGAGTAGCTGAGTGACAAATGGTCTGGAGGAGAGCTTGGGAGGAAGTGGGGATGCCAGTTAGGAGTCCAGGCCAGAGATGGTGGCGGCCTGGCCTCAGTGAGGCAGCAGGAATGAGGTCGTTTTCCAGACACTGGTTGGAGGAAGGAAGAAAGTGGATGGGGGTGGACAAACAATCCCAGGTGTTCCTTTGCCCAGGCCTGGCTATTTAATCTGTAGGGACCCTCGTTCATAAAGCAGAAATAAGTGCTGTTAAAGGTATTAAAGTAGAAAGATTTTTCTTTCATGGTCTATCTCTTGACTGTGGTACTTTTCATTTGCTGTTTAGTGTTCTAAATAAAGAAAAATTAAAAAAATTAAAGTATTGGTGTGATTTTTACCACTCGTCTTTATGTTGGGCAATAGCATTTTTAAATGTAAGATCAACTGACTTACATATGGAATCGCTGAAATTATACAATTCATATCACACAGCTTTTATGCATATTAATTTAGTTCTTACCAGAATAGTAGTACCACGGCACAAACTAACTCAGCTGTTTTTATTTCACTTGATTTGTGCACATTTCTACCAGCAATCTGTCTTCGGCTTACTGATGAATAAGGATGGACGGGAAGGAAGAGGGACTGTGGGTAGCTTGATCTGTACCTAGATCTGTGTCTTCATGGTCAGCCTAAAGTATTGGCTTATCCAGAGAAAAAAATAATGTGAGTAGGAAAGGCCATGACAAGGTTCCCTGGCCCTTCCTCTTTCTTAAAACGAGATTGCCTTCTTTTTTTTTGTTTTGCATTTGGCTGGTTCTGATTCGAATGGAAAGCCTGGCCGCTCGGGGCTGGCAGTGTTTGCCCGTCCTGTAGACACAGCCCATCTGGGTTGTACTCACTTTGTCTTGCTCAACTCCCACATATTGTGGGTGCTCCAGAGTCCTGTGCTCATGGGACGTTTCCAGTATACGTCACACAATATACACACGGGGCTATAAAGCTCCCTGAGGGCACACACAACACCCCTGCTATAGGTCTCCTCTGCTCACATGCATGCTCCACTTCAGCTTTAAAGATTTTCAGGATAGTGCCAGGATAGCATTAAACCAAGCAGGCTACTCTGAGTGTGGGTCCTTGTGTTGATGGGACAGGTTGCACGCCCGGGAAGCTGCCTGCCTATGCCTCTGTACTCCTCATCTCTCAGTGGCCCTGTGGGCCTGTCCTAGATTCACTTGAGTCTGTGGCAGATTTACTCTTTGCACGCTCAGGAAAGAATAACTGCCTATATTGGCAGCTCCCGGCCAGGCCTTGTGGTCCAAGAGTGCTTGGCTCCCCAGGTGCTGAAGTTGCTGCCACTTCTTTGGGAAGCCTGGCTCCCGGATGGTTTCCAGACAGTCAGCTCTCAGTACCATTCACCAGCTCCAGGTGCCATGAGCGAGCCTGTACCAATCAAGCCCTCAACAGAGATGCTTTTGTAGTTGGTTGTGTGGGCTTCAGAATATGGGACACGATGGAGAACATTTTTTTTGGAAAAAATCTCCGGGTTCTGCATTTGTGAGTTTTAAATTGCATTGTGATGTTTCCTCTTCCCACCTGTACTGCTAACCTAGATTTCTTTCACCACGGGCATTAACTGCCTGCTTCAGAAACATTTGTAAACCTCTCAGGAAGGACAGGTTCTGGTTTCTTCTTTGTCATCTCTGGCTTTGTCATCTGCCGAGGTTCCATTAACTGGTACTTGGTCCTGGATGCTCTGAGGGTCTAGGTGACAGCAGCTCTCAAACTTCATGCATTCATCCACTTCGGGGGGCTGGGTGGGCCCCCTGGGGGAGTCTGTCCCCAGTGGTGCTCGACTGTGTTTTGAAAAAGTCTTCAGCCTCCCAAATTCTGTGGCATGGAGTGAGGAGGTACTCTTGAGAACTTGTTCTAACACGATTTCTTATTTGAGTGGCAGCCAGAATGTGGCAGGTGACAGTGTTGGGTAAAGAGGCCTTATTTCTGGCAACCTGTGGGGAGGATGAATGTTGCCCAGCCGGGGAGCTCCCCACTTGGTCCCAGTAGTGCCAGGCCTCCCTTGAGGGGCAGCAGGGAACTGGTTCCTTACACAGGGATTAAAGAAGGGAAACAAATTTCTGAGTATGTATGAGGTGTGGCTCTGCTCAAAGTTGCTAGGCATTTTTTTTGTTTGTTTTTAGGAAACGTTAATTTAATCCAAGGGTAGACAGACAGATTTTCCTTTATTAATTTACCTTATTCGGGTGCTGAGGAGCCAGCTGCCTTGCTTCCTGTGATAGCAGTGGAGAGGAGTATCTGAGCTGTGCCCAGGGACTAGGTTGATTCCATTCCGATGATAATGGTGAGAGGTCCTCAGGGTGGAGGGGCATTAAGGTGAGAGGGAGGAGGCCCAGTGGCTTGACTGTCCTCTGATCTCTACACAGAAATACACCAGCATGACATTTAATTTATTATGTTATTGGGTATAACTATATATTATTAATACCCACTGTTTATGAGGGCTTGCTGCAGCCAGTGCCTGTCCTAAACACTTCTGAGCATTATCTCTTTTCTTACAGAAATCCCTGGAAGCAGGTGTCCTTTTTTTTTCTCTCCATGTCATGCAGGTGCAAATGAGTATAAGGACCTTGTAGGTGGCTGAGGTGGGATTCTGAACCCTGTGAGTTCGTTCCCAAAGCCCCAGCACTTACTCACAGTTCTAGGCTTATACCTGGTGGAAGGACTCTCCGTGCCTTGCCTTGCCCGACACCCTCACATTTATCTCAGCTGTTGATGAGGACAACCAGAGGTATATCTGATTTTGTGTATTATATCCAGGTTCTGTTGTCTGTGGCTTTCTGCATTAATAACAGTTGAATGTAAATGAAGCCCCATTCTTTGAGCTGGTGGTGTTTTTTTTTCCCCCTTTGCTAGAAAAGATTCAAGGGTTACAGGGACGTGACATGCCTTGGCTTCTCTTTTTCTGCTTTTCAAGCAAGGTTCTTGTTTGTCCAAAGTTGTTTAAAGTAAATATGATGGTGAGGTGGGAGGAGGCAGCCCTGAGGGTGTGGAAAGATAAGTTATAGATGCTCAGTTTTTCTTTCACAATTCCAGTTATAAAGACTTTCACAGTTCACAATGCCAAAGACCTTGGAGCAGAAGGTTCTGCATTTGAGGTGACCTGTTGGGACAACGTGACTTGGAATTCCATTATCAACCCTAATTTACTGTTTTGTGATTGTCCTCTTCATGTAAATCTTTACAGTTAACTTTGGTAAATCTTGCCGCACTCTTTTTCAAAGTGGCAGTGTTTGCTTTCCTTTCGTTATGGAGAAAGGCAGAGGCAGGGGAAGACAGGGCAGTTGCTTGGTTGCTCCCTGGAAGGAGGGGCGGCCCTTGGAGCCGTACTTTTTAAGCAGGTCTGGGACTTCTGCCTGGCCCGTGGGCTCTGTCTCTGTGGACCCAAGACAGGCAGGGCTGCCCCGTTCCAGTTCCACATGTGCTCAGTTTTCTGGTTCCCTGTCCCTTCTTCATTTTATTGACAAGGCCTTTCTTTTACTTGTAAACTTCTTCCAAGGTCTGGCTTTCACTCTAAGTATACCCCCATAAATTTCGAGGTGCTACACATCACCCCCTTAATCTAATTGAGCCAGCACATCATCTCGAAGACATCATATTATTTAGGGGGTATCAGTTGCTATGGTTATTTGCTGAGGCTAACAGAATCTGTGTTCTCTCAATTGGATTTTTGGAAAGTTCTCTCTGATAATGACAGAAGTGTGCCTCCCATAGGAATATCCACTATATACTTTCACCATTGGGAAAAAATAGGCAAAGAAAAGATACCGTGGGTGGAATTTTAGAGCTAGAAGGGAGCTTACAGATCAAGTGGTTCAGACTCCAGTTTTCAAAAGGGATTTCTAAGGCTGAACCTTATGAAGTTCATTAAGAACTTGCTAAGACACTGTTAAGTAACTTACCTTATGTTCATGTCCATAGTTGATGGGTGATTGCAAGGATGGAGCTCATTTCTGGTTCTTATTCTAGTCCTTCTGCCACATTAGAAGTCCTCTCAAGGAATCCATTCTTCCAATAGATACTGAGGGCCTCTGGCTGTAGGCACTGTGCTGGAAAGAGAAAGGCACCATGACCTTTGCTCTCAGGGTCTCGGGCGGGAATCCTCGCCCTTGCCTTGGAGAGTGTGGTGCCTCCATCAGCATTGGCACCACCTGGAAACTTGTTAGAAATGCAGAAGCTCTGGCTTTCAGGCCTACTAATCAGAATCAGCACTTTGACAAGATCCTTGGTTGATTGGGTGCACATTAAAGTTTGAGAAGCTCTGCTCTAGGAAGGTAGCTCCTTCCAGAAGCAAAAATCAAATTTTGAGGCCCAAGCCGGGCTTAACTGCTCCTCCCTGCATCTGCATCTCTGCTTGGTGTTGAGCAAAATAGTAATGCTGTGTGGTGTCCACTGATAGGGACAGGGAGGGATGCTCAGCCATTCTCAGCCTGAGCTGTGGTGCAGCCACACTTGACCCGTTCTCATCTGCCCAGCTCTCCTCTGACCCACTCTCCCTGCAGACCCTTTGGTGTGACTTGTATGGTCTCCTCTTAATGCCCTTCAACCCCCCCCCCCCCCCCCCCCCCCCCCCCCCGCCAAAACATGCCTATCTTAGGGGCAAAGCACAAATACCACCTTCTCAGGAAGCTAGGCACTCAGCCTTGTGACCCCTGAAAATCCCACTTATCTTGGGTGTCACATTAGCATGCTCATTCTTTTATCTGCTTTATCTGGGGCTGGCCCCCTCACCCAGGAAATGGATGAAAAGGATTTGATGATACCATTCTTCCCCTGTGCATTTAAAAGGCACCACTTGAATTTAATAAACTTCTCAAGAAGAAACCCATGCTGCTTCGAGTTGTAGTTTGGTTAAAAAATAGTGTTGCCCTGGCTGGGTTGCTCAGTTGGTTAGAGCATTGTCCTGATATGCCAAGGTTGTGGTTTCTATCCCTGGTCAGGGCACATACAAGAATCAACCAAAGAATGCATAATATAAGTGGGACAACAAATCGATATCTCTCTCTCCCTCTGTCCCCTTCCTCTCCCTCTTTAAAATAAAAAAAAAAATGTTATTTAGTTCAGGGTTTTTGTTTTTCCTTTTCTCTGCAAGGGGTGAAAGGAAATTGTAAATGTGTAGATGAATAAGGGTTTTCTAAGCATCTGAGGAAAACCTAAGGACGCAAGTGTGGTTTTAGTAGTTCACTACAATGGGGTTGAGTAGTTTGGTGAATCAGTGAAGCAAAAATTCCTATTTGAAATGAAGAAAACAATTCCTTAATTTGCTAATTAAGATTCTCCTTTGGTTGATTCTCTGCTTTCCCACTTGAAGTAAACTCCCACTCTGCCCGTGCCTGTGGTAAAGAATGAAAATCTGCACGTGAGTGTTACCCCGCGGACTGCTCTTCCATAAAGTGTTTCTTTTTAACCCGTTTATAATTCCTACTGCAATCTTGTGAGGTGTATTATATCCTCACAGTTACATAAATGCTTGGAGAGGATGAATAATTTGCCCAAAGTCTGCAGCTAGTAATTAGCAGGCCCAGGGTTTGAAACCAGGTTTGCAGAGTTCATGCACTTCATTACTCCTTTGGGTTGCCCTTGACTGGCTCTCTGTGTGTGTGTACTTAACCAGCCTGGAAATACCCTTTCTTTTTGCTTCTTCACTTGATTAGACCCTCTAAAAATGGGTTTCTTTGTTTTCACTAAGCGGATCAACACTGTTGTCCTTGAGGGAGTTTTTCCTGCACTGACCCACTGTCTTATAAGGTCCGGGGCATCATGCGATGTAGACGTTCTGCACACAGTACCTCAGCTCTCTGTGTCTCTGTTCTGCTTTGTTTCGGGGCCTAGTAACTCAAGTTTGGAATTGGACTCTTCAGGGCTTGGGTTTTTGTACTAGACCTGAGGTTGAATAAAGCACTTAACATGATGGTCTTCAATTGGCAAATGTTTATTAGGCACCTGATGTGATGATGTACGGTTATCAAGTTACTCCTTATTTTCTTCATCTTTAACAGATCAAGTGCTATTATTGAAACTCTCAATGTTGTTATGAGGGGAAGATATTAATATAGTGCTTTGGAAATGCAAATGTCTGTGTATACATCACTTGTATGTAATTATGTGTAGTGATGATGCTACTGATCACTCATACCTGGACTTGAACTTGGAGTGTTCAGTAGGGAGCAGAGTTTCTTTGAGTCCCTCATACTCTTCTTTTCTCCTGCCTGACCAGTGGACTGTGTACTGGTGTGCAGATTGAGAGGTGTCATGTGATCATCCCACAGAGAGCAAGCCTTTGACTGGCTGGCCGCATGTTCCTGCAGTGAAGTGGGGTGGGAAGTCAGAGGAGAAGTCCCAAACTAAGTTCTGGGCCAGCTCTTCAGTGAAAGGCTTCCCTGCAGGAAGGCTCAGTCAGTGTTTAAGTTGATTTTGTCTCTGTTCTGTATAAAAATCGCCTCCCATTTCCTTAGGGATGAGTCTAGATCCCTTTGCTTGCTTGGCATTTGGGTCCTACCATGGTTTGATTCTAAAGCTCTCTTCCCAGTCTTCCCTTCTGTCCATCAAATTGAATTTCCTGCTGCTTCTAGGTAGGTCCTTTGCTTTGCTATCTCTTTGCTTTCAGTTCTTCCCAAATACTTTCCCATGCCTGTCTCCCCTGCCTAGCACCTCCCCCTATATCTACATATCCAACCAGGTCTGAACTTTTGAGGCTAGTTCAAATGCCACTCCCTATTCTTTTTTCCCCGGGAGGCCGCCTCCACTGGCATCAGCTGGATTACTATCCTGCTTACACTTCTGTAGCTATTTTTTGTACTCTCTGATTGCCTTAACATGTTCTACCTTAATTTGTAAATTCACATATGCAGATTAGGCCCTTCTAAATTGTATTCCCCTCAAGGATATGCAGTGTATACATAGCAGCCTTTTATTTCTTTGAGTACATGGATAAATGATTCTCAAATGTTTGAGTAAATTGGTAATATCGTGTAGTCATTAAGAGCTTTGGAGTCAAGGTTCCTTATACTGCCAGTCATTGCGTGACTGTGACAGGTTCTTTCACCTCTCTGGGTCTGTTTCCCCATCTGCAAAATGGAAGTAATAATATGTAGTCAGTAGGATAGACATGAGGATGAAATAGCTTAAAATACTTATGTACGCGTTACCTAGTAAGCACCCAATAAATTAATGCATAATGTATTTTGAGTATATATTTAGGTGGGTTTGGGTCTCTTATATTATTCTTGGAGAGGGTTTCTATGTAAATAGAATTGGAAACCTCATTGGAAATGCCCATGGAAAAGGGTGACATACATTTCTTTGTTCTTTGTGATTTCATTTTTAAAATCAACTTCGAAAATTTCATTAGCCTTAGTGCTCTGGTTGGAAAACAAATTCCCCAGAGTCTGTCCTGGCTGTGGCCTCATTTAGGAAATACAGTTTTAGGGAAATGGCCTCGGGAAAAGCATGCAGATATATGCATATAATCAGAATGCATGTGATATAACAACATGCCATGGTGGGTAGGGTTGGTGGGCATAGCGTCCTCTGGTGAGATGAAAGGGTTCTGAATCTGCTCCAGCCAGATTGGAAAGGCTGTGGGAGATCTGTTGGTGGTGACTTCATCCTTCCAGCCCTTCCCCTCCACGTCTCAGGTTTGGATGGAAAAGATAAACACAGGTCCTCTGCATGTGTTAGGGCAGGTTTTCCCCCATGGAGGCCAGGGCCCCTCCCTCCACAGCTGATTGCACGTGCACTGGAAAGTTCTCCTCTTGTTTGGGTGTCTTTACTAATTGGAAAGGATCTGTCCCCAGCCCTGCATTGGGGGCTGGCCCTGTCATTTCTCCTTGAGTCTTAGCACACCTTCTCTGATACAGTCAATCGCCATCTAGTGGCCACAGGTAAGACCTGTGCATCACAGAAACTAGATGAACGCTATGGGGGAATTTTGTTCTATTGTAAGATTTGAACACGATCTGTTTTCTTTTTTGTTCGCATAATGCAGGGGTTCATGCTGTAGAATTGTCTTTAACAAGGGAACAGCACTTGCGCTTTTTATAGTTAAGCAACGGAACTAGGTTTACAATGCTACATGCAGACTTGGGGCAATGGTGAGTAGGGGGAATGCCTCTCCCCAAGCAGAGTTTCTGATAGGACGAGTTCTCTTCCTGCCCAGATACAGGGAAAGAGAAAAGAAGGATCTTTGGGAACTCTTCCTTTATCTGTTTTAGCTCCAGGCCTGGGGACATGCTGGGGCCGAAAGCGGACACGTGTCTGTGGCTGAGTGCGCCGTGTTTGTTGCTCATTTCTCCTGGTCCCTTGGTGTAGAGAAAGTTTTGCTTTCTGTGCTTGCTGGTGGCTTTCTCTGCAGTGCTATGGGGACTTTCCTCAATAGACAGAACCAAGAAAGGTGGTTTTATCTTAACAATAAGCTACCTGTATAAGCTCCAGTCTGACTTACATAAGTTGGAAAGTTTCTCCTACCATACCTAATCTACTTTTTTTTTTTCACTTGTCAAGTATAGAATTGGGAAGTTCACCTTTGGTGAGTGTAATGGACTAGTGGAGTGCCCAACTTCCCCTCTCCCTTTGTTCTTTCTGTGGTCCCTGTTCTCTGCAGGCCATGCACTAGGTTCTGAGGATACAGGGGTGAGCATGAAGGAACTCGATCCTCACCCTTATGGAACTTCCTGGTTGGGAAGGTATTAATCGAAGACTTACCTGAACAATACGAAATTGCTATGAAGAAGAGTTGCATAGGACCCAGGATGTGATAATAGGATAAGCTTTGGCCTGGTTAGAGAAGTCAGGGAAGGCTTCTTGGAGGAGGGAACCTTTATGCTGAGGGCTGCAGGTAGGAATAAGGCACATTCCAGGAAGTGGCAGAGGCCAGGGTGTCTGGGGCCCAGAGAGGGAGGTAGGGGGCCCAGGCCTTCCAGGGCCTCTCAGGCCTTCAGAGGGACTTTGTTCATTGTCCCTAGAGCTCTGGGAAGTCATGGCAGGATTTACTGCTGGAGCTGACATGACTAGGTGGAATATCGACTGGAGGGACAAAAGTGGTATGTGGAAACCAGAGAGGAGGCTGTTGCAGTTATCCTAGCAAATGGGGGTATTTGGCTTAGGGGTTGTTGATGATAATGTTGGGGATGAGTGAGCAGAATTGAGATGCTTAGGAGGCCAAATGTACAGACTTGAAAAGGACTGAACTGCCCAGGATGACATGCGGGTGTTTGTCTGACTGCTGCGGCGGGATGAATGGTGGTGCCCTCTACTGAACCGGGGACACAGGAAGAGGCCCTTAGTTGGCTCCTTTGGGAAAGGGTAGGAGAGGAAAGATAATTTGGTTCTGTTGAGTTTTACCTGGGAATGTGGTTGTGGGGTAAAGCTGTAGTCTCTCAGGGGCTGGCATCTGCCTCTCAGCTCCCAACATCATCCTTTCATCTGGAGAATGTCAGACACTCCACACGGAAGCCAACCTGTGTGGCTCTGCCTGATAAAATCGGCACCACAGGTTTTAAGGGCCACTTTCCAGCCTTGTCCTAGGCATGGATACATTGTGAGATGAAACCACTTACGGATAGTTCCGGAATCATCCCACACACAAGATGATAAGGCACTGAGGGTACACATAATTGGAGAAGGGAGAGATGAGCAAGGCCTGGGGCCTTGAGGATTCTTGTGCTGTAAGCAGCTGAGAATCCTGTTGTAAGTACTTTCCTTGGTAGTTGGTCTTTATTAACTAATCAGTTTCTAAGTCCAGGGAGGTGTGACAAAGTAGCAGAAAATTTTAAGGATAGTTATATGAAATTTTGGTGACTTTGGAGGTCAGAGAAAGGCAATAGATACACTGAAAATAAATATAATTGTATGGTAACCTTGAGTCTGTCATTATGTGGGTGTCCATATGCATGTATATGTGTGTGCACATGTATGTTAAGTCATACAGAAAAGGAAATGGCCGGACTTGTGGTATTGCTGGTAAAATTTGTGTAAATTAAGGACAAAAAGGAAATGGCTTAATTTGCGGTATTTGTAAAACTTATATAAATTAAGGTAGATTCTAACTTTTAAAAAATTATGATAAGCCTTGTCTTACTATAAAAAAAGGATTATACTTGGCTTAACTTTTCTTAAGCTTTATGCAGACTGGTATCTGCTGTGGCAGAGTATGGCATCTCCAGGAAGAGAAGGGCACTTTCCTTTGGTCCCCTAGTGAGCAGACAGCTTTGGGAACAGCCTCTCAAGGTCAGGCTTCTGGCTGCTTCCATATCCCTTACCCACCTGGTTTCCTCACTCAGAGGCAGAGACTTTTCACTCTACAAAGCAGATACTTGTCCTCCCCAGAGGCTGCTGGTCCTGACTTCTCTCCACTCTGGCCAGCATTCTGCCTTTCTAGCAACAGTAAATATTATTGACTCTGCTTGGCTCTTAGCTGTGTCTTGCACTGCCTGAACATGAAACGGTGGGGTAATGTGAACAGGGTACCACGAATTTTGGCACGCACCCAGCACCAGCACCAGCCTCTCCTCCTTCTCCCCTCCTCTTACTGAAAAGTGCAGGCTGGGTTCCTGTGTGCATTAGAGCGAAGGCTCCAGAAGGTAAGTCTCTGTGTGGCTGCTTATCCAAGGTGATCATCTACATAAGGTGCCATCAATTCTTTTGGGTTGAAGTAGACAAGAAGCAGTAACTTTTTTTTAATGTCCTTTTCATTGTCCTCAGTAACAGAGGAGGGGTTTATCTTAGTGGAGTGAGGCAGCATGGTTTAGCCACATACTGTAAGGATATCAGTTCAGAAGACTTGATTGAGTCACAGGTCCCTTCTGTAGAGACTGTGTTTTTATGTCAGTCCTTTAATTTCTCCAAGCTTTCGTTCATTACGGGTAGTGATGATTACCTTCCCTGGGTCCCGTTGTTGGAGGATTTATGTGTTAGGGGAGAATAGCCCAGCTGTGCCTAGAACTGAAACTTACAGTGCAGAGTGCTTATACAGTGTGCCCTGCTGGATCTCCTGACAGCTCGGTGGGGTTAGGAAGGGCTGACAACTGTCAGATGAGATGACCGAGACTTTATGACTAACCCTGGGTTAGTTACATATCTGGTAAATGAAGGAGCTGAAACTTGAACCCAGGAGCCAGTGGAAGGGGTTGATCAGTGTATAATCAGAACCCCATGCAGTACAAGTAGAGGAGGGAGGTCTTCCAAAGCAAGCTTGACATGTTGTGCTGAAGACGGGGAAGTGGGTGTTGAAGAAGCAAAACAACCGGTGTCCCCTGCACCTTTACAGAAGGATTTCTGTCATGAGTCATTCGAGCCCATGGCGAGTTCCTTTTCAGATTCCAATAATTGGGACTCTCACTCTACCCAGCTGTCCTTACTGGCCTACAGCCCAGTATGGACTCCATACCAGTACTCATTACCTAATTTTCCATCAGGGGGACTGGCTTCTTTATCAGCTTCGTGGGGCCCACATTGCTTCTCAGGTTTGTGCTGTGGCGGAGGGTGCTGTGTGCCACTGGACAATGAAATCAGGGTACCTCCTGGTCATAAGCTCAGAGACCCTGCTCCTGGCCAAATGGGCCCTCCCGTCCAAAGGCCCCACAAAGGCCCCGTTGTGCAGCATGAGCCACTCCTCGATCCTCACTGGCAGCTGCTCCTGGCAGCACGGCTCTTCAGGTGTGTGCTGGGAGCTTTCCCAAGCCTGGCTTGAGTTTCACCTTTTTCCACTTTGTTGAGAAGGCTGTCCAGCTCGCGTCTTTCTTGCCCTGCTGGGAAGGCACAGGAGGATTTTTAGGTGGATGGAGAAGCGGCCCTGTTCTTACTCTTTGCTCAGAACTCTCTTTGTGAGTTCTGATCGGGGGACCATTCTGACTGAAATGACACAATGTACAACCATGCCCACATTCCATATACTACACACTTTGGGCCTCTTCGAGACCCAAAACTTCACTCTGAAAAGTTATCATTCCTTTTTTATTTTTTCCCATCCTCCCTGTCTGCGTCCTCCTCTGTCCTTTGCACAGTGTTCTGACTTTCAGATTCATCTGTTTCTTTCTTGCCAGGAGTGATTTGTGTTCTCAGGGATATCCTTAGCCTGGGTTGGCCAGTTCCAAGAGATGCCTGGTTCTCCTGCCAGCATCTTTGGACTTTTTGCCCAAGGACCATTCCATTAAAATGACTGAACCAGGAGGAGACTGGAGACTATTGGCTATTGCCTCCTGTGTTCTCCTCCTCCACTCTGACTGCCTTCCTCTTTTGGTGTGTAGAGTGGAGGACCTTGTACAAAGCATAGCTAGCTTGGAACCTGTGTCATCCAAGCCACTGGGAGAGCAGCCTCGGAGCAGGAGCTGCTGGTGTCCAGTGTGGTGCCTTGAGCCCCAGACCCGAGACCGGGATGCCAGCCATACTCCTCCACTGGTAGCTGCTGTTTGGAATGAACACTCAGATCTGTGAGCTGAACATGAGGGGTTGGATTTGTATAAAATCGAAAGATGGGAAAAATCTAACTGTAACCTCAAGGGACAGATCTGGGAACTAAAAAAGACAAGGGCTGAGGATCATGGGTGTTTTTATTTCAGCGTGTTCTGTTGATCTGTGAAGCCAGAATTCCCATCTCCCTCCCCCTGCCCCCGAATATCTTATTAAAGCCAGGCCTTGTTGCCAGTTGTGCCTCATATTTCCCTCCTCTGGGAATATGAACATAATGCCATTTCCCCTGCAATGAGGGGAACATGGACGAGGGTAATTTGAGTGATTAGCCTAATCTGCAGGAAGGCTGCATATGGAATTAAGTTAAGCACATTTGTACCGGAGCAGCCGTGCCTGTCAGGCCACTGAAAGGTGCCTTGGTGGTTTTGTACCCTTAACAGAAGACGAGGGCTCATGGAAGGATCATTGGCTTGTATCACAGACTTAAATGAAAACTTTTTAAATTTGACAAGGCCTCTGAGAGCTTTCTCTGTAGATAGTACGTGTGGGGTTATAGCATGTGTTACCCCAACCCCACACACTGCCAGGGCTTTGTTCTCATGGAAGCAGTGGAACGTGGTGACCCAGGGAGATGGTTCAGGCAGAAATTTGTCAGGCTGGCCGGCCTCTCTTTTTGAGAGGGTTCTGAGAACTTGGAACTCATGCGTACTTGAGTTGGAAGAGTAAGTCCAGGTCCTCCTGTGCCATGGGGACAGGGCAGTTTCAAGCAGTTTGTGGTATGAGTTGGGCTAGGGGAAGGTATTATTGAGTCTGATGTGGGACAGCTTCATGACCACACGGAGGGCCAGGGACAAAGCCCACCTGGAGGGCTGTAGATGCTGATGCCACACTTCCTCCCTGACCTCCTCAGGCAAGTGGGTTCCCACCTGTGTCAAATGGAGAAGACAGGACTTGCTATGTAGCTGGAGGAATTAGAAATAGGGCCACAATTGTTCAGGCAAATGCAACAAACACACTAACTTCTAAAGCAGCTCAGCATTTCGTGTTATAAACAATATATACTATCCTTTCACATTCTTTTGTGCTTTGAAGTGGACTCAGGAAGAAATCTGCTACCTGCTGTAGTAGTGGAAGGATTAAAAAGTGCAGCAAATTGGAAAGCCAGTTTATGTCAGTAATTCACGTTTCTTACTCTTTTTCTTGCTAGATTTGTCTTCAGCGAAGAGGAAATTTGCAGATTCCTTAAATGAATTTAAATTTCAGTGCATAGGAGATGCAGAAACAGATGATGAAATGTGTATAGGTAAGTCAAAACCACACTGGTTATCACAATTTTCAGTGTCCTTACTGAGCCTTTTTCTGGGGAAGGGAGGAATCTAAGTGTTGTAAAGTCAGAAATCCATTAGTAACAGTGGAGGGGACAGAGTCGAGTGAGGATCAGGGGCTCCTCTGGGGCTCTTCTGGGCTTCTTCTCGGAGCTCTGGGATTGCCTCTTTCACCCTCGTCCTGCAGGAGAAATCTTGTGGGTTTGCAGTGGGGCTCTCCTTTCCAGCTTCCTTTAGTGTTGTGCTTCTGGCTGGTTTTGGGCCACTCTTCCCCACAACCATGGTGCTGGGAACTTTGAGCAAGAGCAGAATTCAGGTAGATGAGGGAAGAATTAGATCAGAGGTTGCAAATGCTAGCTCATGGGCTGAGATCAGAATGCAACCATGTTTTCGTTGGCACTCAGTTTTTAAATTGAATTACCATATAAATTGAATTTATCCTAACGTTTCAGTTCTCTAGCTTCTTTGAAAATTGGAGAATCTAATCAGCTGGCCCCACATTCTGTCTGGCAACAGCTGACTAGGGCTGTGTTGCTGCTGTTGCCTTTGCAAGGGGAATGGAGTTCAGTGTCTAGTTCACAGTTGTCCCCACCTCTCCCTTTTGTTTCTTTAACAAGAGGCTGATGGACGGGTTGCCATTTATCCCCTCACTGTGCCGCTTCACTCTTCACCACCTCTGTGTGGTGTAGGCGGCACAGAGTGCAGAGGATTTACAGTGTAAAGAGACCTTCCTTTGCCAGGGCTAGTCACTGCACTTTATTCTTCTTACCTTGGGAATCTTGGTTGACTCCATGAAATGAGAAAGAATTGAGAATGTTCTATTGAGTTAAGTCATCGAGTGTTTATGGAGTCCCTGTTGCCATGCAGTGCACCAGGAACTGGGGATGAGCAAAGGCAGTTGGGAGAGAGCTGAGAGCAGTGAAACCGCATCACTGTGGTACATCCTGAATATATGGATGCTTTTCCCAACTTTACACAGATGTCCCAAATATTCTCAGGGCTGTTGTACTTAATGCCTATTACCTCTGGGAATAATTCTAGAGAAGGAGACTGTCCCCATCTGACCAGCATTCTGCAGGCTGTATTACATTAATAAGTGGCTTGGGGACTCAGGAGGAGCCCAAGGAGAAGCCAGAGATGGGCTTCCGGTGCCAGCAGCACTCACTGTTTGTTTAGTTCTAGTGCCAAAGAAAAGGCTGGGTTCTGACGCAGCCCCACAACAAAGGGTGAGGAGGTCAAATCCTGGTGGGCAGGAAATCCTTCAACTCTTAAGCGGAACTCGGCCCCTTCCAGTGTGGGGTCTGGGAGCCAGCCAGCATCTCATCAGTCCTGGGTACTCTCAGGAATAAGCCAGTTTTTTCTTTGAAGGAAATCCTTCCCTAGCTAAAGTGCCAGGTGGAATTAACATGCATTTCTGGGTCATCCTTAATGATTAGTGATTAAAAGATAAGGAGAGCCTTGGGGGGAGGGGATGGCTTAAGGCTTATGTATGTGTCAAGGGATTTCAGTCCATAACAAGATAGTTGTATATGGAAAGGCTCCCAAAGGCCCATTACTCAACTTCCATTTCACAGCCCCTTTCTCTTTTCCAGCAAGGTCTTTGCAGGAGTTCGCCACTGTTCTCAGGAATCTTGAAGATGAACGGATACGGATGGTGAGTACAGCTGGGCCACTATTGGTCCCAGACAGTGTGGTCATGTCTAGGGAGCACAGGATTTGTTACCAGAAGAAGTAGGTTTGAGTCCAGGCTCTGCCACTTGAATGCTTTGGCCTCTTGAGCACGCCTTACCTTCTCATCTTTGCAAGGCTTGGAGCCTTTTGTAAAAAATAGGATATATTTACTTGGATAACTTGAGAATGACTTCACTGTAATGTGTATACATAAGACATATGACTTCCGGGTGTATCTTTACAGTTATTTAACTATTTGGGGCCTTACATTTTCTGTTGGCAGAATGGGCATGGAGGTGCCCTGCTCTACATTTATACCCCATCCCTGCCCCCACATTAAATCTTTCCAAGAACTCTTGGAGGGCAGGGTCACTCCTTCACATTTAATTCCAAAGCACCTAACACAGTGCCTGCCATGTGGCAGGCACCTAGCAAATGGGCACTTAGTAAGTTATGGGAGCTCTAAGAAGTTCCTCAGAGAGAGGCACTGTGAAATTCTAGAATCAAAGGCTGATCTTCAGGTTCTTAAGAGGTCTCTTTTGCATTAGGATTTATTCTGACATGGTTCAGCATTAATAGATGAGGGATTCCACACCACAAGGTCTTTGGCACTTTCCAAATCTAACTGAGGCCTAATTTGTAACCCCCTGCTGGCTGCATGCTGATTTGTCCCCAAAAGGGCTTCTGTGTTGGAGGTGGTGCTTCAGAGGTCCTGGGAAGAGTCTGTTAATGAACATTTTTTTTTTCTTTCCATACTAACAAGTGATGGTTCGAGACTGAATTTCCTGTCTTAGTCAGCTTAGGCTGCCAAAATACCATGGCCTGGGTGGCTTAAACAATACATTTATTTCTCACAGTTACGGAGAATGGGAGTCCAAGATCAAGGGGCTGACTGATGTGGTTCCTGGTAGAGGGCCTTCTCTCTGGCTTAGAGATGGCTGCCTTCTTGCTTGTTGCCTCGCATGGCAGAGAAAGGGCAGGCAAGCTCTCGGGTCTCCTCTTACAAGGGCACTACACCATCAAAAGGACTCCATAGTGGTCTAATGACCTAATTACCTTCCAAAAGGCCCCATATTCAAATACTGTCACATTGTAGGTAATGAAAGACAAATTAAGAGTTTATTTGAGCAACAATCGAATCAAATTGGATAGCACCAACCTGGAAGTAGTTAGGAGTTCTCCACTGCCAGGAGCTAGGGGAAAGACTTTTATACAGAAGATGTGGAAGCAAAGCAAGGAAATGATTTAATTGGCTATCACTTAGGTAGTTGTCTTATTTGGGAAAGCTTGTTTGTTTGCGATTGATTGTTCTTAAGTTTTCATTTCTTAACCTTGAGGCATTCACAGGCTTAGGTTTTGAGTTGCTAATACAGGTTACTAAGTCAGAGCCACCTCAGTTTAATGGCCTCCTCATTTAATTTGCCAGGATTAGGGCTTCAATACATGATACTTTTTGATGGGTGGACAGGTACAATTTAGTCCATAGCTTCTACCAAGACATTGTGTAGCCATATGTTTTCTATTTTAACCCTCATGATGACACTGAGGTGGTACCTATCTCATACTCATCGTCCAGATGAAGGTATCAAGGTTTGCAGAGGTTAAGTAGCATGCCCAAGATCACACAGTTAATAAATGGCATGGTCTAGATTCGAACCCAAGTGTGTATAATACCAGAGGATGTGGGAATTTCTTTAAAACTCCAAATAGACCAGAAACCTCTTACCTGCTATGCAGAGAGACACACTGCTTTCCTCCATTGCTCATTGCTGGGCGCTTGAACCAGAACTGCAAGTGGTGGTGATGGTGGTGGTGGTGGCAGCCACAGCAGGGTTGCTGGGGGTGGGGAGGGGGAAATCTTATGTTTGTGCGCATGCTAGTGCCTAAGAAAGGGAAGTGATTCTTTAGAGTCCGATTCTTAGCCAAGTCAGTATTTGGAGTGGGCAATGTGGTGAGCAAATCATAATAGCCTGCAGATTGCTATGGCCTGAAGTAAGGGAACAGTTTTTCAGCTAGCTGCTGCAATTTTTTAAAAAAATTTTAAAGTATATTTTATTGATTATGCCATTACAGTTGTCCCATTTTCCCCCTTCATTCCCATCTGCCCTGCACACCCCCTCCCACCCACACTCCCCCCCTTTAGTTCATGTCCATGTGTCATAAGTTCTTTAGCTTCTATATTTCCTACACTACTCTTGCCCTCTCCCTGTCTATTTTATCCCAACCTTCTATACTACTTATTCTCTGTACCTTCTCCCCCCTCCTCCTCCCACTCCCTTGTTGCTAACCTTCCACGTGACCTCCATTTCTGTGGCTCTGCTCCTGATTTAGGTGTCTGCTTAGTCTGCTTTTGTTTTTGGTGTGGATGTTAATAACTGTGAGTTTGCTGTCCTTTCTCTATTCCTGTTTTTTATCTTCTTTTTCTTAGATAAGTCCCTTTCACATTTCATATAATAAGGGCTTAGTGATGATCAACTCCTTTAACATGACCTTACCTGAGAAGCACTTTATCTGCCCTTCCATTCTAAATGAAAGCTTTGCTGGATAGAGCAATCTTGGATGTAGGTCCTCGCCTTTCATGACTTGGAATACTTCTTTCCAGCCCCTTCTTGCCTGTAAGGTCTCTTTTGAGAAATCAGCTGACAGTCTGATGGGAACTCCTTTGTAGGTGACTGTCCCCTTATCTCTTGCTGCTTCTAGGATTCTGTCCTTATTTTTTAATCTTGGCTAATGTAACTATGATGTGCCTTGATGTGTTCCTCCTTGGGTGCACCTTCTTTGGGACTGTCTGAGCTTCCTGGACTTCCTGGAAGTCTCTTCCCTTTGCCAGATTGGGGAAGTTCTCCTTTATTATTCATTCAAATAAGTTTTCCATTTGTTGCTCTTCCTCTTCCCCTTCTGGTACTCCTATAATTCGGATGTTGGAATGTTTAAAGATGTCCTGGAGGTTCCTAAGCCTCTCCTCAATTTTTTGAATTCTTGTTTCTTCATTCTTTTCTGTTTGGTT
>PVKM010023468.1:0-21153 GCA_004027735.1 Carollia perspicillata | reverse complement strand
TTTGAGAAATCAGCTGACAGTCTTACTGGCACTCCTTTGTAGGTAACTGTCTCATTTTCTCTTGCTACTTTTAAGATTCTCTCCTTATCTTTAATCTTGGGTAATGTAATTATGATGTGCCTTGGTGTGTTACTCCTTGGGTCCTACTTCTTTGGGACTCTGAGCTTCCCGGACTTCCTAGAAGTCTATTTCCTTCACCAGATTGGGGAAGTTCTCCTTCATTATGTTTTCAAATACATTTTCAATTTCTTCCTCTTCTCCTTCTGGCACCCCTATAATTCGGATGTTGGAACGTTTAAAGATGTCCTGGAGGTTCCTAAGCCTCCTCAATTTTTTTTGAATTCTTGTTTCTTCATTTTGTTCTGGTTGAATGTTTATTTCTTCCTTCTGGTGCAAACCATTGATTTGAGTCCCGGTTCCCTTCCCATTACCGTTGGTTCCCTATACATTTTCCTTTATTTCACTTAGCATAGCCTTCATTTTTTCCTCTAATTTGTGACCATACTCAACCAATTCTATGAGCATCCTGATTACCACTGTTTTGAACTCTGCATCGGATAGGTTGGCTGTCTCTTCATCACTTAGTTGTATTTTTTTCTGGAGCTTTGATCTATTCTTTCATTTGAGCCCTTTTTGTCTCGTCGCACCTGTTACATATAAGGGGCGGAGCCTTAGGCATTTGCCAGGGCGGGAAAACTCACATCACTGTGTTGTGACTCTGTAAGTGAGCAAGGGGTCCAAGAGGGAGCAGTGCCACTTGCTCTGCTCTCTGCTGGTTTTAAGTCACTTCCCCCACTACCCACAATCAAATTGGGCCCTTCTGGTGCTGATTCCAGGTGGGTGGGTTTGTGTATGTTCTAGGACCCCGTGGGTCTCTCCAACGAACTCTCCGCTGCTGCCTCAACCCCACAGGTGTTTTCAATCAGAGGTTTGAGGCTTTATTTCCCCACTGGAACCCTGGGACGTGTGGTCTGTCTTGCTCCCCAGTTGTTCCTCCCGGTTTATCCGCACATGAATGTGGGACCCCTGCTGTGCAATCCACTGCCTCACTGAGTCCACCAGCTGCCGCCTTGCCCACCCCGGTCCTCCAGCCACTACCTTGCTGTGAGTCCTCTGCCCGGCTGCCGGTCTCTGCCCTCCTACAGGTCTGGATGAATCTTTCTTCTTTAACTCCGTGGTTGTCAGATTTCCATACAGTTCGATTTTCTGTCAGTTCTGGTTGCTTTTTGTTTTTTAATTTTTTGTTGTCCTTCTGATTGTGCAAGGAGGCACAGTGTGTCTACCTACATCTCCATCTTCTGATGTTGACTTATTGATAGCCATTGTGACAAGTGTGAGATGACATCTCACTGTGGTTTTAATTTGCATTTCTCTGATGATGAGTGACATTGAGCATCTTTTCATATGTCTATTAGCCTTCTGTATGTCCTCTTGGAGAAGTGTCTATTCAGATCCTTTGCCCATTTTTTAACTGGACTGTTTCAGTTTTTCGGTGTTGAGTTGTACAAGTTCTTTGTGAACTTTGGATATTAACCCCTTATCAGATGTATCACTGGTGAATATGACCTCCCATTCAGTGGGTTGTCTTTTCATTTCGTTGATGGTTTCCTCTGCTGTGCAAAAGTTTTTAGTTTTATGCAGTCTCATTTGTTTATTTTTTTCTTAGTTTCCCTTGCCCAAGGAGATACATATTTTTTTAAAATGCTACAAGAAATGTCCAGTATTTTACTGCCTATGTTTTCTTCTAGGATTTTTATGGTTTTGAGTCTTACATTTAAGTCTTTGATAAATGTTGAGTTTACTGTTGTGCATGGTGTAAGTTGGTCTAGTTTCTTTTTCTTTTCTTTTTTTTTTGCTTGTGCACATCTGTCCAATTTTCTCAACATTATTTATTGAATAGACTGCCTTTACTTGGGAGGTGTCTTACAGATTACAATTATACCACCATGTTTTCTCACCAGTCCATTTGAAACATGCTGCCATTCTTGCCTTTCAAAAGCCTCCTTATTTTTAGATTCCAGATGGAAAACACAAGCTCTTTTCTACTACAGTTACTACTCAAAAAGTGTGACCCAAGACCCAGCAGCCTCAACCTGGAGGTTGGTAGAAATGCAGAATCGTAGGCCCCATCCCGGAGCTGTGGACTCGGATTCCACAGGTGATCGGTATACACATTCAAGTGGGAGGGGCGATGCTCTCATTAATCTGCCGCAGTCTGTCCCACTGCGCTTGCAGAAGCAAACTCAAGCACCTGTTTTATTTAAACCACACAAGCATGCTCAGCCTCTCTCACAGATCAGTATCACTTGCTGTCATGGTTCCCAGACGAGGAATCAGAGGTAAAGGGAGGATACGAGGCTTTCCCAGACTACACAGAACATAGTAACCCCACTGGGACCAGAACCCTTTTCCACAAGTTGTCTATTTGTTGATTAGTCATACAATCTGACCACGGCAGATCAAGTGACCTGAAGACTACCAAAATGTGTACTTCATTGGGAAAGAATACAGAAATTGCAAAGAGAAGGAACGTGAGGAGTTACAAGGTCAGCCTGATGGTGCCTTAGCTGCAATCTGAATATTAATCTAAAAACTCCTAAAGGGTATGAGCTGGTCTTTGGGTGTGAAAAACCTGATAAACCTAAACTAAGAAAATGCCTGCAGAATTCCAGAATCACATTTAAACTTGTTTGGTAATAACTGGAAGCTAGTGTGTGCCACAGCCTATGTAAATGAGACTTTAAGATTGTCAAGGAGCAAGTGCTAAAAGCTAAATAGAATCATAGATTTCTGGTTAAGTGGTGAACTGTAATTAATACAGGTCAGAACATCTAGATGCAGAGGACTTAAAAAGATGTCAGCAATTTATACCCTAGGTAGGTAGGTAGGTAGGTAGGTATAAGTGTGCCTCAAAATTGCCAAAGTCACTACTGTCCTCTGAAAAGCAAGACCATGAAATCTCAGAAAATGCAGATTTTTTTATAAATAAGATCTCAGTCCTTTAAAACTCATTATTACTTTAAGGAAGACAAAAAAGAATTTATAAATTAGAATGAAGTTCACAAGACTAAGAGTTCGACAGTGAGAAGCTGGTCACCACCTGATCACCTTACCCTTTAATGTCTCATCAGATGAGTCAAAATTCCTAAAACTCAAGCAGTGAGTCTCAACTTTCTCCCTATATGAACTTTGTTAGCATACCCCTGGCCCAATTCAACATTTTTGGTGATTTTATACCAAATTAACTTCATTCATAAAGTACTGATCATTTCCCATTTTTCTTTATTAATAAAAAGCATCTATAGTTATCCAGTAGAGTTTCCGAGCAGAATAAGATAATCTGGTAAATCTCTTGCGTTAGCTGGAGGGAAGGAACCCTCATGAAGCTACATACCCTTTCCATGCTGAGGAACAGCAGGCCTACTGCATTTGGAGGGCAACTGAGTATGTCTGAGAACACCATAGCAAAGGGAAGAATCAACTAAGTAGGAGATGGTACAGCCTACTACATATCTAGGCTAAATGATATAGCCTACTGCTCCTAGGCTATAATCCTATACAGCATGCTACTGTACTGAGTATTGTAGTCAACTATAACACAATGGTGTTTATACAGCTAAACATACCTAAACATAGAAAAGGTAAGGCTATAGTATAAAAGACTTAAAAAATAGCCCTGACTGGTGTAGCTCAGTGGATTGAGTGCCAACCTGCGATCCAGAAGGTTGCTGGTTTGATTCCCAGTCAGGGCACATGCCTGGGTTGTGCGCCAGGTCCCCAGTTAGCAGCGTGCAAAAGGCAACCGATCAATGTATCTCTCACACGTCAATGTTTCTCTCCCTCTCTTTCTCTCTAAAAATGAATAAAATATTTTAAAATATATAGTTTTTAAAAAGGTGCACTTGTTTAGGGCACTTACTGTGAAAGTCTAGACTACTGCAGACTTATAAACGCTACACCAAGGCTACACCAAGCTTATTAGAGTTTTCTACGACAATAAATTTTTAGCTTACTGAAGCTTTTTATTTATAAACTTTGACTCTTTTGTACTAACACTTAGCCTAAAACACAAACACATCGTACAGCTATACAAAAATATTCTTTCTTTATATCCTTATTCTGTAAGATTTTTTCTACTTTCAAATTTATTTTATGTATGTATTTACTTTTTAAACTTCTTTGTTAATACTTCACACACGCGCGCGCACACACTAGCCTACAGAGGGTCAGGACCCCAATTTCACTGTCTTCCACCTCCACATCTCATCCCACCGGAAGGGCTTCAGGGAGAGTAACATGCATGGAACTGTCACCTCCTATGATCACAATGCCTTCTTCTGGAGTAACTCCTGAAGGACCTGCCTGAGGCTCTTCTTGAGGACGTCACTTCTGAAAGTACTTCTTGAGTACTTTTCAGTACTATGTCCATGGTGGTTTGGTCATACATTTGCTTCTAAGCAGACAATGCTATGAACATTCCTCCCTATTAATAAAAACGCTCTGGCATTGGGGAGCCCACGTTTTCAAACTTTCTCAGAATTTATTGAAGTCTGAAAAAGCTTTGGTTAAACAGTTTACTGTGAATTTTCTTAGGGATTCTTCCTTTTCTTCTCCTGGAGGTTCCTTTTCTCCCGCCTCGCTTTCAGCTATGTATCCCTGTTCCAGGTCCAACAACTCCTCATCAGTCGATTTTTCAGGAACCACCCCTAAGAACTCCTCAATGTCATCCTCACCCTCACCCTCACCCAGGTTAGAGTGTTGGTCATTTCAACCACAGCCTCATTGATGTCTGTAGCCTCCTCATCCTCGGTAAATCCTTTGAAGTCACTGACAACTGAACTCTTTGAGTGTCTTCTTCCAGATGCCATTCACACACTCTTTGGTGACATCACCCCAAGCTCCAACAAGATTCTTGATGCAGCCACTGATGATGTAATTGTTCCAGAGTTGCATCAGTCTCTTCCGTGTTTCCCTCAGTGGCAACAATAGCCTGGGCAAAGTTCCTCCTCACGCTGTAGACCTTACAGGCTGCTGTAACTCCTTGTTCCACTGGTTGGATCAAAGAGGTAGTGTCTGGAGGGGCAAACACCACTTTAATAGTGGGATGAAAATCACCAATAAAAGGAGGGTGTCTACAGTAAGGGGCCATTATCAACAATTAGCAGAATCTTGAAAGGTACTGGTGTTCTCAAACAGTGCTTCTCCACTTCGCCAGCCCAGCAATTCTGGGGAGCGCGCTGGAAGAGGAGCCGAGTCGCCCGTGACTTCTCACTGCTCCTGCGGTGCACGGGCTGTGGGTGCTTCCTGACAAGCCTGGCAGGCCCCGAGGCTCCCACTGTGCCAGGTCACAGAGGGTTTCAATTTGTGACCTAAAACGCTGCCCCCAAGCGAGACTGTTATCCTGTCTTGAAAACTGGCACCGACTTGGCCTTTTTATGGATGAAAGTCCTTTCAAGTATCTGTTTGCAGAGTGGGAAGGTTTAAATTCATGACGAATATTTACTCTGGCAAGTGATTTTTCCTCCACAATCAGCTTATCTAGAGTTTCCAAAAATTCTTTCTCTGTCTTCATATCAGCACTCATAGACTTCACCCCTCACTTTCACATTATATAATTAATGATTGTTGAATTGTTTAGGCCACCCAAGGCTAGCAGTTAATTCAACATTATCATCGGGTTCAGCCTTTTCTTTCACTATTGGGGGGAAAAAACAACCTTCTTTCTTTGGCAGTTACCATAAGGGTGCTGAAAAGAACGTGCTTCTGTGTCTGGTTTTCAATCTAGGTCATTAGAAAGTTACCTATGTCTAACATAGGCCATTGGGGAATACCAGTTCGCTTCATTGCCTTCAATGAAGCAGACCCTTTAAGAGTTTCCATCTCTTTGTTCCTGTTCTTCAAGACGGCAGCTATGGTGGAATGAGACATGCCTGCCCGGTGAGCTGTATTTTCCACCTTCACAGGCCTTAATCACTTTTAATTTTGCTTCCAGGTCAACCACTCAGTGTAACCTTGTATAAGCAAAATTAGCAGTGGATTTTGTATATTTAGGGACCATGATGAGCAAAACAACACAAGATCAGATGAAGCACAAGAGAAATAAAGCAATCAAAAGACATAACAAACAAGAAACACATGAGGGGCTACCAGCATAACAGGGCACATGGCTTCATAGCAAATTCTTTTTTTATAAGTAGAAAGAGTACATTCTAAGATAACAATAAGAAGTACAGTATACTAGATACATAAACAACTAGCATAGTCATTTATTATCAAGTATTATGTACTGCACATGAATGTATGTGCTATACATTTATGACAAGCAGCACAGGTCTGTTTACACCGACGCATGAGTAGTGCATGGCACTATGACTTTCGTTAAAATGCCTGTGGCTTCACTAGTGGAGAGGAATTTGTTAGCTCTATATAAACACATGGGACCACCATCATAGAGAAAGCATGTGGTCCGTCACTGCCCAAAACGTCGTTACGCGGCGCACAACTGTATCTAAGTACAGCAGGTTGGAGGGAAACCTACCAAATTCATGGGGATGGTTGTCTCGGTGCAGAGTAGATAGAATGGACTCAAGGAAGCCTCAACTTTATAGTGCTTTCTTTTTTAAAATACAAGAATGATAGAGTATAACCAATTTTGAATGGTAATAGTGTTGGTTAATTTGTTGTTTGTACTTTTCTAAGTCATTGCAGTTTCTAAAAATAAAAATTATCTGGAATAGAAGAAAATTAACTACAACAAATGGCTATCGTCCTGGCTGGTGCAGCTCAGTGGATTGAGGGCTAACCTGGGAACCAAAGGGTCGCAGGTTCGGTTCCCAGTCAGGGCACATACCTGGGTTACAGGCCATGTCCCTAGCAGGGGGCGTGTGAGAGGCAACCACACATTGATGTTTCTCTCCCTCTCTCCTCTTCCCTTTTCTCCTTCCCTTCCCCTCTAAAAGCAAAATAAAAATATTAAAAAAATAAAATAAATTTTAAAAATCTTAAAAAAAAAAAGAATTTTAAAATCTCACATTCTTTGAGCTACTGTTCTTCCATCATCCCTCCAGCTAAGAAAAAGTATCTTTCTGAGGGTATTTTCTAAACCTACAGAATTACAGAACTTTCTGCTCTAAGGATAGAAACAGACTGTTAGCAGATACTAGGCACAGCAGATACTCAACAAATACCTGAATTTAATAATTTAATAACTGTCCTAACATGACCTCCCCTCACCTCCATATCCTCTCTTTCTTACTTCCACTCCCCCTCAAATCCCTATCTTTAAATCTAGCTAGCAACACCAAAAACAGGCAAGGAAAGTTAACCAGGCAACTGCGTACTCAGAAAACAGGAATTTTCTATATTAAAAGAGGTAGTTCTAAACTACCCCTTCTGTCTCATACTAAGAAAGATTTAGAGAAAAATACACTTTAAAGATTTTAAGAGTCATTTATTTCAGTAGCAAAGAAACTATGGTTCCTTTGGAATTGCAAAGGAAAAATGAACCATGGCCTGTGCTTGGTGCCTCTTAGGGGATCTGCCCATGTACACAAGCGTGTGAGTAACTGTCCTCAGGTGTGCTTTAACAAGAACTGGCCTGGGTTCCTACACACGCCACACACTGAAGCCAGCAACGCTGGCTTGCACATTCCAGGCTGGGCACAAGTCAAGCTATCCAGTAGCCCTAGAGATACGATTTACTCAAAATCTTTGAAAGACTTCTAGGTACTGGACATTTTTATTTTTAATATTTCATTTTGCATATTTAAATTTCTCTATACATCTGTTTTTTTTAAAAAGGATCAATGGAACGGTTCTATTGGGTATTTGTCAACTAAACAGAGTGGAAAAATCCTCTCTGTCCTTTGGATGGTATGTTAGTCCAAACCATACAATTAAACATACATATATGTAAATACAATGATACAAGGGTCAGGAATCAGTCCACATAGGTGATATGTATTCATTCATTTCCAGAAATATCCAGACCCTGGCCAGGTAGGTCAGTTGGCTGGTGTCATCCACCCCCCCACCCACGCACACTTCAAGATTTTATTAGTTTTAGAGCAGGGAAGGGAGGGAGAAAGAGAGGAAGAGAAATAACAATGTGTGGTTGCCTCTTGTACACCCCCTACTGGGGACCTGGCCAGCAACCCAGGCATGTGCCCTGACTGGGAATCAAACCAGCAACCCTTTGATTTGCCAGCCCAGGCTCAATCCACTGAGCCACAAGAGCCATCTTAAAATGCCAAGCTGTAGGTTCAATCCCTGGTCAGGGCACATGCAAGAAAAGTAATAAATATATGAATAAGTGGAATAACCAATTTATTCACTCCTCTCTCCTTTTCCCTCCCTCAAATTAATAAATGAAAAAACAAAAACAAAAACCCTGGCTAGTATGGCTCAGTGGGTTGAGCACCAGCTTGCAAACCAAAAGGTCATTAGTTGATTACCAGTCAGAGCACATGCCTGGGTTACAGGCCAAGTCCCCAGTTGGGGGCCTGCGAGAGACAACTGATCAGTGTCTCTCTTACATATCTACGTTTCTCTCCTTCTGTTTCTCCCTCCCTTCCCCTCTCTCTAAAAAATAAATAAAATTTTTAAAATATAAATACAGCCCTGGATGGTGCAGCTCAGTGGGTTGAGTGCTGACCTGTAAACCCTAAGATCGCCAGTTCAATTCCCAGTCACAGCACATGCCTGGGTTGTAGGCCAGGTCCCCAGTTGAGGGTGTGTGAGAGTCAGCCAACTGATGTTTCTCTTTCACTACCCATCTCTTTAAAAATAAATAAAGAAGGAAAGAAAGAAATCTTTTTAAAAAGAAAAATACAAAAAAAAAAAGAAAGAAATATCCAAACATATTGTGGTTAAACAACAAATACAGTGGATTATAAATTCAAGGCTGACGCCATTGGAGGAATGTAAATTGGCATAGCCACTTCAGAAAATAGGCATCAGCTAGTAAAGTTGGATACACACACACCTGGGACCCAGCACCAGATCAGAAACAACCCAGATGTCCATCAGTGATGAATAGATAACCTGCAGTATGTCCATACAAAAATGAACTACCATATTTTTCAGACTGTAAGACACACACCCCCCATTTGGGAGGAATAATGGTGGTTAATGCTGCTGTTGAGCTCTGTTTACATTTATATTGGTGAAATATTATGTTATTTATGTTATTAAATATTTTACCACATTTTTTGCTTCAAAATTTTTTTCCCTATTTTCCTCCTGTAAAACCTAGGCATGTCCTATGGTCCAAAAATACGACAATTATAGTCACAGGTAACAACATGAATGAAATCTTAAATATATAATGCTAAAAAAACTTAAAAACAATCTGTGCATATGTATATATATCTGATATGCATATATACACATATATTAAACTAATTCTAGTCGCAGGAAACAACATGGATGAGTCTTTAAAAATGCTACAAAAATTTACACAAAAATATTATGTGTCTTTGTGTAGCTGCACACACACAATAGTGATTTTAAAAAGGTTTTAAAAGAATACTATAGTTCATTGTATTCCATATCTTCCTTACCCCTTCCAAGTCTAACTAGATAACAGAGTTAAGTTTGTGAAATAAAAACTAAGCAATAACAGCAAAAAGAATTCCTACTTTGATCCCATTTGCACAAAGGTTAAAAAAAAGGCGCAATAAAACTGCTCAGAGATCTATATTTAGGGTATAAATCTAGAGGGGGGGAAAGGAAATGCTTTCCACACGATGAGGCTAGTCACCCTGGGTTACTGCTGTGGCGAGGGAGGCTGTCACTGGGACAGAGTGGGATGAGGGCACTTCTTGCCCTCCAAGGCGGTTAGACTGTGTTTTATTGTCAAGTAATTAAGTTATGCATTTATGTTTTATACCCTTTTCCGTGAGCTACGATTCAGAATTTTTAAAAAGGTTAAGTAACTACAGTGTTGATTTCCAGGGATTCGGAACCATTACAGTTCTAGCGAATCCTGGGGAAGCGCACTTCCACTCTGAACGTGTCTGTCAGTCTGTCAGCGTCAGGAGGCCAGGGGCCTTTCTGCCCTCTACCCCAGCACCCAGTCACCCAAGTACCTTTGGCATGGCAAGAGTCCTCAATAACCATCTGACAATGAAACCCACAAACTCTTGATGGGAATTTTGTTTTAACTCACCCATCTGAAATGACTGCTCTAAACTGTGCCCGCATTAACACTTCCCCTTCTTTGTCTTCAGCCCAGTGAAGCTTTCATAAATACCTAAAGCTGCCACCTCAAATGTCCGCTCTGTAAGTTTATACCCAGGCACTGTTGCTTTAGCGACTCTCCCTGCCTTCCATTCCCTTTTATGCCTCCTTATAAGCAAAGAAAAGATGAATACACAGTAGCCCTAGATTTCTTTTTTTCTCAAGGTAAAGTTTCATCTGCAACTGTGAGGAATGCCCAGGACCTCAATGATTGCTCTGCTCTGAAGGTGGTTTAAGAAGAGGTTGTTTGCCATTGCCCAGAGAAAGACTACCAAGTGATCAAAATCAACAAAACTTTACGACCAAGTTGTAATTAAAATGCATGCTACCTGTTCTAGACAGAAATCAAATCTCTATGAATAGAGTTAGTTAATTTTATAATTAATTTCAATTAAAAAAGCACTTTGTGCAAAGACATTTATGAAAATGCTTACAAAAGTCTAAAATGATACACACAAACCAATAAACATACACACAGAAGGTGCTTTGGGAAAAGATGCTCAAAAGGTTTTAACCTTCTGTAAAGTTTTAATGTTTTACAGAAAGGATGATTAAAAGTATTTCTTGTGATATTTAGGAAAAGCATTTTAATCCACTTTGCCTTAAAATAAAGTTCCAATTACAAAGGAATCTACCAAACCCAGATACCTTCCTAAAGACCATCATTTAAAAATGCTAGTTTTTATGCTAAAGTTTTAAAGGATTTCCTGAAGGTATTCACCTGGTCAGTTTTTATGATATAAAAATATACATTTATGCCATTCTATGAAAGGATATTATAGAAATCATACCTGCATTCAATCACTGTGAAAGATTTCAGATGAGAATGCAGCATAGACACGTTCGACAGTGACGTTAAAAAGATTTGGAATGAAGGAAACCATCTCCCCTTTTATGGGGGAAAGCCAAAAATATCAAGCAACTACCTCTCCTCCCCCAAGCGTCAGAAGATGAGTCAGAGCTGGAGGCAGGAATAGTGCCCATGTGTCAAGCCGCCTGTGCAGGGCTTCTTCCTACCCTCCCACCCGGCCACCCTCTTCCCTCGCCCAGGATGGGGTCCCTGCCTCAGGTGCTCCCTGCCATGAGTTCTCAGGTGTCTCTGGTGAAGAGAGGTAGCTATTGATTCTGGGAGTGCCTCAGTCCCTGCAGTTTTTAAAGCGAACTCAAGAATGGGGGCTTTTATGAGTCCACAACAAGTAACAATCACCAAATGCAGCTCAAGTCAGAAGTACACAACTTTGCAAAGGAAGCAGCACCTTTGTTCCCCTCGTTTTAAAGAGGAGGAAACACCTAGAGCAGCTGTTACTTGTCCAGTATCACTTCACCTTGTGACAGAGCTCAGTCCCTAGCATGGAGTTGAAGGCTGGCCCCTGACTTTGATTTTTAACTGATCTGCACAACCTCAAGGAGGATGTTCCAACGTTACACTATACTCGAGCGGCCTTATGAACTAGAAATTCCAGGAAACTCTGGGCTAAATCTCTTGGTCCATATTCCTTTAAGGTTAGTAAAGAATCCAGTCTTAGCTCTTTTCCTCCGATTTTACATCTGTAAAGTGGGATGGTATAGTTCTCTACCCACCTGGCTCATAAAATTACAGTGAACAGAAACGAGTTAATAACTGCTAAATGCCTTGAGGTCCTGCTGGATAAAAAGTACAAGGTTGTTTTTTGTTTTGTCTTTAATAAATCCCTACTCAGGAGAATTGCATTTGTAAGTCACTTCCCTCACCTCTGGGATGCTCAGTTACCATAACACTGACTGGTACCATTGGCAACATCCACCTAAATAAAATACTATTGTTATACAATCCACTTAAGGCAGCTACAGCTCGCAATTCTCACATACAAACAAACAACTCAACTTCGCTTTGAAGCAAGGGTACTTAGAAAAAATAAGACACGTTAGCACTGTGCACACCAATCTATCACCGCGGAGAAAAATACTCAAGTTGAATACTTAGCATTGCTGAAAGTCAAGTTGCTTCTATCAATGCACCAGAAACCTTTGGCATTTGCAAAAGGCCCCGTTGGCTACTGTGGCTCAGAGCGGGCGAATGCTGGCAGGGTAAGGAGGTGAAGGCCGTGGCGGGGCGCAGAGCAGAGGGGTGGGGGGTAGGGGGAGCAGACAAGGATGCTCGCACCAGAGCCCGAGGGTCGGTATGGGTCCCGGGTGTCCACTAAATAAGGAGGGCAGCAGAGGGTGCGCGTGGAGAGCCAGAGAGGTGAGGACTGCTTGCTGAGGAGGGGGCGCGGTGGAGGGCCCGGGCTTCTCCTCTCCCCGCCACCCAGAGAATGCGAGAACCCCTGGGAGCAGGTGGGGGCGCCGGCACAAAGTTTCCAAAGATGAGGGTCGCACGGGGCCGTGGCCGCCCGGTACCGCCAGGGTTCTGGAGCCAAGTATCATCCTCCTGCCCTCTGCCCTCCCCGAAGCCCCGGCCTCGGGTCACGTACCGGTTCCGCTGGGATCGCAGCTGCCGTTCTGTACTCTAGCGCGGCTCCCGGCTTCTGCGGACTGGCGGCCGAACTCACCCCTCCTTCTCACCTCCGCCTGCGCCTGGGGCGGGCCGTGCGCACGCTCCCTGCGCTCCACCGCCCTCACCCGGGGTGGAGGCGGGGCACTTGGGGCGGTGGGCGGGGCTTAGGCGGGGGGGGGGGGAGTGCGCCGCGGGGGAGATGCCAGCGAGGGACGCAGGGAGCCGCGGGCGGTGCGCGTGCGCACTGCACCCTCCGTCACCCAGGGGCTAGTCCCGGGCGCTCCCTGACACCCGGTTCCTGGCTCCCTCCCCACCGCCACGGATCCTGTTTAGGGGTCCCCTGTAGTCTCACTTTTTGTCTCTCTCCCTTTCCCACTTCAGCGTTTCCAAGCCAGGTTTGGGATCCCGGTGCAGGGGTGGGTGTACTAGGGTTCTTTCTGGATATGAAAGGGTTAAAGGCAAGAAAACGACTGTTATAAAAGGGGTGAAGACTGCTGTTAGTGACTAATCACCGATTCTCACCCCACCCCCACCTTCTATTCTGCCGGGAGAGCCTGGGATTTGGGATCCAAGAGTGAAGGGAAAATAAATCTCGTGGTAACTGTTGGATGACTTTTGCTTGGGCGGGTGTGGGCGGTTTCCAGTAACTGTGGGAGGCTTTATTGTCCGAGACACAAAAGTAGCTATAGATGCGGCCATCCTTTGCCTGCCGGTGACCGCCAGCCCACCACCAACAACACAGGTGCCACCTGAGTCTCCAAACCCCCGACCCATACATAGTCCGTGCCTCGGAGGTAGGGATGTAGGGTTTATTGAGCCCAGGCTGAATATACGGGTTCGCTGACGGTTTGCTTGCTGTCACTCTGAGGGTCGTTTTTTAATTTAGGTTGGCCCACCTGAAAATGAGTAGATGCAAAACGGACTTTTCAGCACAATCCTGCCCTGGCAGGCGAGGGGAGGTATAAACAACTTCCTCAGGGCTCTGCGGTGAGTCAGATACCTGAGAGTCCCGACTCCACACCCAGCCCTTCACTCACCACCAGGTCTATCTCCTCACCGTTGTAAGTCGTTGGCATCGGAACTGCTGAGCAATCAAACGAGCAGTCATTAGTTTAGGGGGAGGGGTTGATGAGGAGAGTAAAGGCCGCATTTTGGGTTTATATCTCCTGGCATCGGCATCTCCAACTAAAAAGCTTTGAGGCTTTTTCATACTGTTCCTAGTTCCCAGCCGGACTCCGAGTCACCCCATGGGTACAGGAATATCTACAAGTTCTATTTGCTTCCCAGACAAAAATATAACATCAAAGACATTTTTGTGATGATCTTAGGGGAGCTAAAAAGGTCTAAGATGGAGAGATTTGTTTGTTTTGCCATCACAAATAGAAAATCAAAGCTTTCACATTAGGCAAAATTATTCTTTCTGCAGGAGAATATTGCCTGGGAAAGGCATCTTCCCAGCACTAGATCGCTCCACATCAATTCATCTAGTAACTTATTTTTGACGTGCCAATACCAAAATAGCAAAATGTCTAATAGAAGCGATTGTATGTCGCTTTCATTTCTTTCTCACCCCACAGTCTTTCCTTCAGTCAATTCAGTGACTCAGCAGCACAAATAGATACATCCCTCTTCAGATTTGAGCTTGTTACCCACAAGGCAGGTTTCCAGAATAGCTCTAGTTAGTGACAAGGAGCAGGGCGTTTTCATGGATTATGGGAACTAAACTACCATGAAGAAGCATATCCTCACCAGTGACGAGGAGGGAGGAGGGCTAACATAGACTTTGTGTTGAATGTGATGCATCTGTAAAGATCCCGAGATTAAGGAAAGCAGAAAGAAGTGCTATATTCAGCAAGATCACTTAGTGCCTGCACACATAGGCCTGTAGGTAGGGAGGTGCTTCATGCCTTTATAGGGCAAGTGTAGGCTTCTATATATCTCTACTAAAAAAAAAAAAAAAAAGCAACTTGAAAGTATTACCTTCTAGACCAGCCCTGTCCAACAGAACTGTGATGAAAATGTATCTGCACTAATACAGTAGCCCCTAGCCTCATGTGGCTTTTGAGCACTCGAAATGTGGGCTGATGTGACTGAGGAACTGTATTTTTAATTTTAATTTTAATCCATTTAAATTTCAATAGCCACATGAGGCTGGCTAGTAGCCACCTTTCTGGACAGCACATTACTAGACTAGAACTAGGTATCTTTATAGGTGACAACTATTTTAAATATTAAAACATCTTAGATGTCACCTGCTACAAATGTATGACTTATCTATGCTTAGGGAGACATGGGTACTCCGGAATATATCTAAATAAGCAGGGTTTGAGAGTAGTGCTGCTTCTGTCCAGAATGAGAGCTGATCTGATTAGACCCATTAATTAGAGGAGGGAAACGTCTACTCTGCTTGGCTTCTGATGTCTGCCTTTTCAAAAATATTCTCCTTAATTGCTTGCACTCCTTAGACTAATCAGACCTATATAGGTCCCTCAGAAAGATTAGTTGCATCTTCCCATTGACATCATTGCCTCTGGTGAACAGCAGCTTTGTCAGAACACGTATCTGTCAGAACTGGGGAACAGCAGGGGTCAGGGCTCTGTGGTCTACAGAAGTTTACCATCAGGTCCTGTTAGTCACAGATGCTCAAATCCCTGCTTGCTAGTGCCTGTGATTCCAGATTATATGCCGCCCATCTGTAGCTAAAATGCAATACTGCACCCCTGCTGAGAAGTAAATCTTCAAGCTATTGTCTTTGGCACATTTGAGATGGACAGAGGATTCCAGGGATCTGGGAGGAAACTCTACAAATGTGGAAAAGATAAAAGACCTGGGAGACAGGAATCCCAAAACACATTTCATTGACTATACCAATTGCCTAATGCTTGTGGTATTTTATAAGATGTTATATAATGCCTTATATGGCTATCCTAAGCATTAGCTAAATTTTATTGATATTTATATCAATACTTTAAACTTCTATTTTTAGAGTATTCATAAAATATATGTTTCCATTAATAAACAAATGTCACATTGCCAAAGAGAAAGAGAGCACAGATGAATCACCCATAATTTTACTACTTAACAAACAACAATTAGCATCTTTTCTTTGTAGTCTTTTTACTCTACATAATTTTTTTGTTTTCTTTACCCAGTGACAATCATAGTGTGTGCGCACTTTTGTAATCTGATTGCAGGCTTCTGGAGCTGGGCATTATATAAGGGGATATTACAACATGTCTAGGATAACTAGGTCATTTAACATGTATCTGTCTCTGAAAATTTCTGTCCTTAATTCAGCCCTGGGGCTGTTGCGATGATGCACAGAGATGAGAATTCCAATATAAACGACGTCCTTGGAAAAACGCTCATCTGCCTGTTTTAACATTTGCTCTGTGTCTTTCAGATCTTAGTGTCCCTCGGTGAGACTTTACCCTGCTGTGAATTGTGTGGTATAAGAAAACCAAGTGCTTGCCTATACCCGGCTGGCGTTAAACAAAAATATCAAAGGCTCCATGGGTAGGGAAAGGAAGTGGGGGAAAGGGAGGTACCAGGTGGTTAATATACCTTGTCCCATTTAATCTTCCTCAAACTCAGTGGGTAGGTATTATCAAGCACACTTTAGACACAAAGGACTGAGAAACTTGCCCAGGGTTGTATTATCATTAAGGAGCAGAACAGGCACTAGCACTCGGGTCTTTCCAATACACTGGACAGGTAAACAAGCAAGCATATAAACTCTTTTTCTTTTCCGTGATCACTACCTTTTTATTTTTTAATTTTTATTTTAATTGTTATTCAAGTACAATTTTCTGTCGTTTACTCCTGTCCCAGTCCACCCCCGCCCAGTGCTCCCCACCTCCCTCCCATTTCCACCCCCCTTAGCTTTTGTCCATGTGTCCTTTATACTTGTTCCTATAACCCCCTCCCTTTTTCCCTGAAATTCCCTCCTCTCTCCCCTCTGGATACTGTCATCCCATTTTCTATTTCAGTGTCTTTGGTTATATTTTGCTTGCTTGTTTGTTTAGTTGCTTAGGTTCCTGTTAAAGGTGAGATCATATTGTATTTGTCTTTTACTGCCTGGCTTATTTCACTTAGCATAATGCTTTCCAGTTCCAGCCAAAGCATATAAACTCTTAATGTAAAAAGGAAAATAGGAGTTTCTTAAAAATTACAACTAGAATTTATTAACATATTCTGTAAAAACTGTCTTTAAGAAATGTTTAAAGAAAGGGGAAATGAAGAAATATTTCCTCCCAAGACTTAGTCACCTCTGATAGTAAATGTCCCTGTCGGTCCAAGAGCCTGAACACTTCCCCTCTATTTTCTTTTCAAAGATTTTATTTGTTTTCAGAGAGACAGGAAGGGAGGGAGAGAGGGAGAGAAACATCAGTGTGTGAGAGATACATCCTGAGATTGCCTCCTGCACACACCCCCAACTGGGGACCCAGCCTGCAACTCAGGCATGTGCCCTGACCAGGAATCAAACCAGCGACTTTTCGGCTCACAGGCCAACACTCAATCCACTGAGCCACAGCAGCTGGGACTCCCCTCTAGTTATAAATCCCTGCTCCTCAATTCAAGTCTCTGACTACGCCACTGGAAGAGTGGAATGTGAATGGGGATAGGCTGTAGAGGTCCCCAGCCTGTTTAGACGGTAACATCTAACCTACTGTATTGCTCACCTGCTCTGCTTTACGGAAAGTAGCCAATCTGTATTAGAGCAGGCTGGAAGCCTCCAATGGTTCTTCTCATCCACCCCAACCCAAGATGTACACGTTGTTGCTGCAAATGTACCTTGGCTGCAGTGTCTCCAGGGCCCTGGAACAATGTCTAGTTACATCCTGGAGATTCAGGGGAGTCTCCTTCCACCAGAGGGCCTCTAAGCTCCTAGACCCTATATCCACCCCACCTCGCCACGTCTGCTGCAAATCCATGGCTTGCCTTTTTCTTTCTCCTAGTTTCCATGGAGACGCAACAGTTTACTTTTCCCCCCAACTCTAAGCCATGGTTATTTTTAACTATAAAACCCTGAGCCAGGTCACAGCTGGGATCTGGATGGAAGATGCAAGGACGTCTATAGCCACCATTCTCCCCAGCAGACACCTTCTCTTGTGTAGTTGCTGGGGGTGGAAGGCACTCCTGGGAGACTTTGCTCTCAAATGCGTTTTTGCTTTGCATCATGAAATTAAAACTGTGCTCAGATTTGATAGCTGTCCTGAATCTGAAATCATGCGTGCTCAAACCAAGACAAAGATTTTCATGTGTCGGCGGGAGGGCGGGATGCCAGGTAGAGTTGACCTAGCTGTCACCTACCTGTAGCTAGCGCTTAAACGCCCTTTGGTAAAAATATATCAAAGTGCTCTCCTTTAGGCAAAAAAACAGGGCTCTGGCTCCTGCCCCCAATAGAATGGCTTTTTCTGCTGAGCTTGACCTTGGTTAGTAAGAGGCTCCTAATAGGATACTGTAGGGAAAAGCTGTTCCACCTCTCCCAAGCAGACAGCAAATTCCCATGGTATCAGGGTTCCAACACTGCTGGCCCCTCCTCCTCTACCAGAGTTCAAAGTTCAAATCAAATTGGCACCTCCTGCCCCCCATCTCTAAGGCTCCTGGTTGGGGAGCTAAGTGTCTCCATGGCATTTCTGAACTTTTCACTCCTCATAAATAACTTTTTTTTTTTAAACCTATTAAATTACTCTGAAAATTGCCCATTTCATCTTAGACATCCTACCATTGGAAACTGAAATAAAAATATCAGAGTTAGTCCAAATTCATAATCAATTTTCTTGTAGAGGATGTTGATTGGGAACATTAAAATCAAGCTCCATAGTACAGGTTTCATTAATTTTTAAAATTTATTTATTTTAGAGAGAGGGGAAGGGAGGGAGAAAGAGAGGGAGAGAAACACTGATCAGCTGCCTCTTGCACACACCCTAACTGGGGACCAGGCCCCCAATTCAGGCATGTGCCCTGACCGGGAATCGAACTGCTGACCTTTTGTTCTGCAGTGCGATGCCCAACCAACTAAGCCACATGGGTCTAGGCTCCAGTAGTTTTTTAAAATTTTACTTAAAGAATATATTTTTTCTTTAAATATTTTATTTATTTTATTTTTAGAGAGAGGGGACGGGAAGGAGAAAGAGAAGGAGAGAAACATCAACATGTAGTTGCCTTGAATATGTCCCCTACCAGGGACCTGGCCTGCAACCCAGGCATGTGCCCTGACTGGGAATCGAACCGGTGACCCTTTGCTTCATAGGCCCGTGCTCAATCCACTGAGCCACACCAGCCAGGGCAAGAATATATTTTTTATGTTTCAAAGGAATTCTCTAAATGAAGGATGATAAGGAGAGAATCCAAATCAGTTACTATTGTTTAATGGGAGAAATGAGCAGGTTGGGTCACTGCGAACAATTTCAGAAACAGGGAGTGCACTTTGTAGACAGCTCTCCAAGGAGGAGGAGAGAGATACATTGGAAGTGTCATGAGTTGGCACTTAGCTGTCAGTTCACTATTGAATAAGGGTGGTAAGATGACAGCGTTTCAGCATTTGTGCTTCAATTAAGAAAACAATCTTGCTTTCTTAAAACTATGAGGTCTTCTTCTTTTCACACTTCCTAAGATGCTGCTTCTGTTCAACATAAACTCTGGATTGAGGTATATTAATTAGCAAGCCACCTGGAAGCTTTCTGTCACATAAGATCCCAAGGGAGACCAGAGCAAACTGAAAAAAAATGTGTTGGTTGGTTAAGAAGGAAAGATTAATTCAAGAGTTAGTTGGATGCTATCCCCTGTGCTCCGAAGTAGAAAATAAGTGCATCAGACTTAATTATCCAGTCCTCAAAGACATAAAACAAGTCTGGACTGGCAAAGGGTAACTACAGGCCTCTCAAAATAATGATGTATGGTGACATTCAAATTTTTTGCATCCTTCAGTTTGGGGTTTTAAACCATTTGAGGGTTATTTTCTGCATTCTTATTTCAACTTCCTTATTCCTACTCTTAACAGGGAAGGAGCCCAGTATACAACACATACCAAGCAAGTTACTCACAGTGACAAAGGCATTTTAATGTCAGATGCAAGACATTCATCCATTCCTTAAATATCCAGGTTTCTCCACTGTGAGCCCAGTCAGATCAAAGGGCAGTTAATGCTCTCATCCCAGCACATCTCAACTCGCAGAAGCCAAGGCACTGGCTAACACTGAACAGAAAAACTCCGTGCCATTAGATTTAGAAACATGCTTTCCAGACCTCTCAGAAAGCATTCACCTGTCGCTCCACCCCACCCGTCAAAGGCAGCACACTAGCACACTTAACGGCTCTGATGCACATTTCATGGATAGGCTTAAGTTCCAACATATTCCCTAGTTAAATGCCCTCCATTATTGTTCTCACACCCAAATTAAATGCCTATATCAGCATGACCATTACTGTCCTATCCAGGATGCTCTGGCCTTGCTTGCACTGAGATTCTGCTCAATTTCACTTACATTTCACTCAGGAAGGCTGGTTGGTGTGTCTGATTGAAGAGAAATCCTTTGTCCTAGCTGGGTTACCTCTACACAGGGCCACAGATATGGCAGAGTCCCACAGTACGAGAGATGGCCCCTCTGGCAGGTCAAGGAAAAGTTAAAACACTTCTGGTCTAAGCCCATCGGAAAGGAAAGCAAAGCTTCCAGATCAGTGCCTCTTGAATCAAACTTTAGAAATGTAAGCAAAGAAAAAGCCAGGTACGTGTAAGTTGTAGGAAAGCTTTTCGTGCTGACAATAATCCACAAAGATCCTTAAAAACGGATGAACCATGTTCTAGAACGCTGTTTGGAACATAACGCTACCCTCCTGTGTGGAGACCAGGGGAGAAGTGTTTCCGAGTAAATGTGAACAAGTTTTTTCCAAGCTTCTCTTTGTAATTTGGGCCTCTGATTCTTCACGCGGGGCATTTTAGTTCTTTTATCACGTATCTACGTATTTCCCAAAGCTAGAATGACTTACTAACTGGACTTTTGTTTTTGATGTCATTGGTCTCCTCCTTGCAGCTAACCACAACCTGGTGATGTCATCACTAAAAATGGGCAGCTCGTTCTCATCTTTCAGCAAGGACTGTTAATTAACTACTGAGTTGAGATTTTAAATGGGTGGGGGGTTGTAAACAGTAAAGGAACGAAAACTAGAATCCAAGAAAGAATAAACCTCAAAAAAGTGGTCTCTAGGTAGATAGTCTAGGTCTTTAAGCACGGGAAAGGAACATTTTCCAGGGTCACCTGGAAAGACATTTGTTCCCCATTTCCCAGCACTGGAAGAGAAGGACATGCTTAAAATGTCAGTAAAACCTTTCATGTTAAATTGCAATAAAAATTCCTAACAGTAAAAAGTCTTACTTCGGCTCTGGCTGGTGTGGCTCAGTGTCCTGAATGCTGGCCTGCGAACCGGCACGTTGC
>PVKM010023467.1:0-21146 GCA_004027735.1 Carollia perspicillata | reverse complement strand
CCTTCCTTCCTTCCTTCCTTCCTTCTTTCCTTCCTTTCTCTCTCTCTCTCTCTCTCTCTCTGTCTCTCTCTCTCTCTCTCTCTCTCCCTCCCTCCCTCTCTGTTTCTCTCTCTCTTTCTTTCTTATTTCTTTCCTGGCCTTAGACAAGTTCTAGTTCTAACAGAAAGCATAGCCCCCTTGGGGCTATCAGATCTCCCACTCAGCTGCAAAGGGACATGCTCAATGTCCTCATGCTAAAGCTGCTGAACTCCCACACACTATGGGTTCACTGGAATTCTATCTCATGACTATCCCAAATGCTATAGCTATATGTGGATGGGGCATTAAAGAGTGGTGGACACCATACTGCATATACATCATACGTATTTGCTGTGCTTACACACAGGCTTCATTGTCCCATAGGACTTCACTTATAACACAGACTCAAAGAGTGGCAGGAAAGCATTAAACTAAGTGTGGTCCTGCCGACTGTGGGGTCCTGTGGGACTGTATAAGTCACATGCACATGCTGGCCTAGTGATGTCTAATGGGTTATTACCTGAAGGAGCCTCTGTTTCTCATTAAATTCAGGCAACACTGTTACCAGACTCATATGTTGTTCGTATGTAAATGAACCATTGTTTATGGTTTATGTAGTACCACACAGTCTTTACTAAAATGTTCTTCCTACACTTCCACTACTGAGCAAGTCCTCAAACAAGACACCTCTGTTGTTGGAAAGATATCCTAATGCAGATGCAAGCCAGAGTCATTGAATCTCACTTTCTGAATTATGTAGGATGCAAACCAAATTTCGTAAGTCACAAATATATCTTATTATCTTTTGGAAACTAGTCTGTGTCTGTACAAGTGACTCAGCTAATAAAACACTGTATAGTATTTTAAGGGCTTTGAAGAGCAAAGTGCTATAACTTAAAAATATAAGTCATAGCATCCAGCCCACATCTCTTTACTTACAGCCAACTTACTGTCTTCCTCTGAATCTCAGTTTCTTCATGTGTAAATAAAGAGTGTCAGATGTTTGACATGGATACTCAACATTGTCACATCTTAGCCTGATGTCTAATAACTAGAATGAACCTGAGATAAAAAACAAAGACATACAAATATATATAATAAGGGCATCATGAAGAGAAGAGGTACAATAAATCAGTTTCATTGTCACCACTCACATTGGCTGGGTGTTGGTAGCATACTGAGCACTACAGACCTTTCACTCCACGGCCAAGGCTGTTGTCCAGCAAGACTATGCACACATGCGCTATGTGCCGTACAGATATATGCTGTTTTGTTTTCATATTTCACCCTTGTAGAAAGTCTGAGCACCTATTTTCTGCATCTTTTCAAAGGGTCCTACAGAAAAATTCTCTAATTAGGCTGGAAAACGTAGGCCCTCAAATTATACCCTTGTGTAGTCAGCATTTCCTCAATGGGGTGAGATAACAGTGATGTGTTGAGCTGGCTTATACACTTTCAGTAATTTTGTGGGCAAATTATTAAATTATATTAAGAATAAAGGCAATAAATTCCCAAAAAGCATAACTTAATAATTATTTTATTACATTTTACTCTGTCTGTTGTCTTGATATTATTCCCATATACTGTGTCTGTGTGGTGCAAATACTGTGTGTGATGGGTTTCCACACATCTCTCCCCAATTCTGTGTTCAGCGACATCACGTTGGTAGTTTGAATTGGCCTGGATAGAACTATTTACACCTTTGAAATGGGTAAAGGGGAAAAATCAGGTTTCCTTCCCCCACCCTCATACCTGAGAGTGAACTGTAAAACATTTATCAGCAAAGAACTGAGTAGGAATGAAATTTCATGTGGAGGTTCCTTTTGGAAGATTTGTTACAAGCTGTGGCTATTGTAGACCATTATATAACTCATTAGAATGTATGAAAAAAGAAAGACAGAGGAAAATGAACATTCTTCCTATCTGTGCCTGGCAATACATTAATTAACTTTCATATAGAGGTTAATTAAAATTCTCTTGAAGTCTTGCTAAGAAGCATGATATTACCTCAGTCTTGCAGTTGAAACTTATCTGTGGTTTAACAACTTGCCACTTGGCTACAGCTAATAAATGAAGAAACTTATGTTTAAGTTTCTTTTTTTCTTTTTTTGGCCTCCGCTCCATCTGCCCCCATCCTCGCTCACTCTCAAAGTTTCTTAAACATAAACTTATGTGGTACTATATTTTTTCTTTCACTCATTTTTTTGTACATCAAGTATTTAAAGTCAAATATGTGCCACCCATTGGTCATTTAAAGGTTCTAACTGAGGGAGGAATAGGTATGCATGCAGTGGTAAGACAGCCCAGGAAATGACTGGGGAATGTCAGAGAAGGATACTAAATTGGTTCTTTTTAAAAGATTTTATTTATTTATTTGTTTGTTTGTTTGTTTGTTTATTTTAGAGGAAGGAGAAGGGAGGAGAAAGAGATGAAGAGAAACATTGATGTGTGAGAAAAACATCAATTAGTTGCCTCTCCCAAGGCCCCAGCCAGGGACCTGGCCTGTAAACCAGGAACATGCCATGACTGGGAATCAAACCAGCAATGTTTTTTTTTTTTTTTTTTTTTTTGCAGGATGATGTGCAACCTACTGAGCCACAGGAGCCAGGGCTAAGCTGGTTCTGCATGAGTGGTAGCTGCAGTTTTTGCATAGAGAACATGGCCCTGGCAGGGCTTGTCTACATGTGCCCAGCATTGCGTGCACTCTCAAGAGTGTAATGTGTGGTGGAGGTTGGCTTGGTAGAGGTGACAGAAATGAGGGCATTAGGGTCAGATGGCATTTGTGGGCAGTCTGGGGGTGCCTTCCACATTGCTACCTGAGGCACATGTTGAATGCAGTGTCCGTTCTCACTAATCTCTGGCTTTCACTCATTTAGTAGCAGCCCTTTCAAGGCCATGTAGTTAGAGGGAAGCTTCTATGATGCTTGCTTATGGGCCTTGCCCTTCAGGTTTTGTTCAGCAAGTCTGGGGTAGACCCCAGAAAGTTTCATTTTTTCATACATCCATAAAGGTTCACATAGGTACCACACAATGAAAAATGATATTGTTCTCTAGTTTCTGTGCTATCTTCACCAGTGGGAAGAAAGGACACATACATTATCATAACAGCTATTCCTAGCTGTACCCTGGGTACCTTATGCCCAGTGTCGTTCCTGCCCCACAATTACTCCATGAGATGTTCAGGGCAGTTAATTAATTTTCTCATTTTACAGTTGAGGGAACTGAGGATGGCAGAGGTTAATTAAGTAGCACCAGGTCCCAGTGCTAGCAAATGGAGGACCCAGATTTCCTGCATTTGCCAGTGTATTTTCTGTGTGTGCCCAGTATCCATAGGGAGTGCTGCCCACATGTCCAGTATGTCAATCATGGTGATCTGCTCTAGGGCCAACCTCAGAAACATTGTGCTTTAAACAGTGAACCACCTATGCTCCCCAATTTTTTTAACTTTATTGGAATAACTCTACACACTTTACAATGTAAAATAATAATTGTATTCTTAAGGCCTCCCATTCTTAATTTCTATGGAGTTTTGTTCAGCTACAGACCTGTAAAATACTATACAAGTAAAATCCATGATCCAGCCTAGTTAGTATCATTAGATAAAAAGGAGAATATTGCCAGTAAACTTGATTTCTATAGGTTTTAAATATTCAGTCTCTTTCCATCATTGAATGAAGAGAACAGCACAGAATGAGAGAGGGAGATTTGTCCAGGAAACCTATATTCTCATTCTGTGTCTGTCTCTAACCAGTTTCATAACTACAGGTAGCACACTTTCTTTCCCCAGACTCTGGGCTCCTCATTGGTCTGTCCCAGCTCTGGTTAGGGCTCCCAAGATTGCAGGATGGAGGGAGGAAATGTCACCATTGATTTCATGTTCTTCGGCTTTTTGAAGACAAACAGAACATGTTTACATTGTGAGCAATGGACTTATGAATCAAGTATTATATTCCTTTATTTGAGATTTGGAAAAATAGAAATCTATTTCATCCAACAAATTAGTTAGATTTAAAATAGTTCAACTTTGTGTTTTCTCTAGTGTTCAGTCACTTCTCACAAGTTCTGAGCATCTAGAAATGTGTTTTTCATATATAACCTGCCTCTGTTGAATGCTAGGATCAAAAAGTAACACATAGTAAAATTACATTTATCTTGGCACATGCTTCTCAGTTGTTTTCCTTTAGAAGTGATATCTTGGTTTATTGTAGAATTGGTGCTAAAATTTTTACTACAATGAGAAGGGCAACAGTCAGAAATGCTTCTTTAAGCCACAATGCAGTATAAACACAGTAGCTGTACACAGCTTAATGTCAATGCAAAACACATATTGTAGAGTGTATTCTCTTTTGACTTCAAAGTAATAACTGCACTGTTCCGAAATAAATTCCAGTTAGATATTTTTTAATCAAACTCATCTGGCATTTTAAATAATTTTAGACTGATGAATTTAGTGTTTCTGAGATAGATCATAAACATTTTCTTTTTTTCAAAATGCAGTCTGGAGAGTATATTTGTACTATAGTTAATGCTGTGTTAAGTCAGTGCAATATAACTGCTGCAAACATTTGTAGAGCAAAGGGAAAAAAGCCTTTATTTAAATTTACCAGGAGCAGAAATAAAGTGAGCAAATGCACACTGGAGTGAGAGGGAACATAAAAATGGGAGCTATTTTATTACTGTTTTACGATAGCCTGTCATGGACAGCATGTAATAAATAAATGGTGTGATCACTAATAAATTTAGGTCTGAGTGTGTGCCTCATAAGAGATATTTGGTGGGTGAGTAAATGTGAGATAAGTGATTTTTTTCTGTTACAGAATTTTCACTTACTCAGCATGAAAATGATATACAGATACTTTAATTATAATATTATTTGTATATTTACATGAGTAAGAAATATGAATAATGAATATCAATTTGATTTAATAATGAAGTATTCCTGGCTGGCACAGTTACCATGAACACAACTTTAGTAAGTATTTCCACTACTAAATATTAGAATAATGAAAGATAACACTGTTGTATTCTTTCAAATCACTCCATCTAACACAGTGCCTGGACATTTAGAAAATGCTTGATACATATGTTTTATTTGTGTGCATGTGTATACCCCTTAAAGAAAAGTAAGCATCTTATATGCCCTGGCTCATTTACAAATTAGACAGAAGAGTTTTTTGCAGGCCAGAAAGAAATTAGAGCAGTAAGGAAAAGGGACTAGGGTCAGCTGGGCTGGGCAGGTAAATAGAGTAGTTGTATAATATACATTTTTTTATTGTTCATTACAGATGTCCCCATTTCCCCCATTCTTTTCCTTCTTCCAATAAGCTTCCTCCTCTCCAGCCTTCATCACATCGTTATTTGTGTCCATGGGCCATAATGTGTGTGTGTGTGTGTGTGTGTGTGTGTGTACACACACATGTATGTTCTCTTTGGCTCAACTCTTCCAGTCTCCCACACCTGCCTTTCCTCTGAGATCTGTCAGTATGTTACATGTTTTCATTCCTCTGGTTTTATTTTTTTTCTTCAGTTTATTTTTATTAGATTCTACATATGTATAAGACCACATTATATTTGTCTTTCTCTGGCTTATTTCTCTTGGCATAGTATTCTACAGGTACATCCATGCTGTTGCAAAAGGTAAGAGTTCCTTCCTTTTTTTTTTACAGATGTGTAGAATTTCATTGTATAAATGTACCACAGCTTTTTTATCCACTCATCTACTGATGGGCACTTGGGTTGTTTCCAAATCTTGGATATTGTAAATAACACTGCTGTGAACATAGCATGTGTATATTCTTTCCGATTAGTGTTTCGGGATTATGAGAATATATTCCCAGAAGTGAGATCACTAGGTCAAAAGGCAGTTCCATTTTTAATTTTTTGAGGAAATTCCACACTGTTTTCTGCAGTGGCTACACCAGTCTGCATTCCCGCCAACAGTATAAAAGGGTTCCCTTTTCTCCACTTCCTCACCAGTACTTGCTGTTTGTTGATTTGTTGATGATAGCCATGCCAACAGTTCTGAGGTGGTATCTCATTTGGTTTTAATTTGCACCTCTCTGATGATTTGTGACATTGAACATTTTTTTGTGTCTATTGGCCATCTGAATGTCCTCTTTAGAAAAGTGTCTACTCAGAATTGTTTGTCTTCCTAGTGTTAAGTTATATAAGTTCTTTATATATTTTGGAAATTAACCCCTTATCAGATGTATCATTGAAAAATACGTCCTCCCATACACTGGATTCCCTTTTATTTTGTTGATGGTTTATTTCCTTGTGAAGAAGTTTTTTAGTTTGATACTGTCTGATTTGTTTATTTTTTCCTTTATTTCCCTTGCCCTAGGAGATGTCTCAGCAAAGAAATTGCTACAACAGATGTTTGAGATTTTACGGCCTGTGATTTTTCTGTGATGTTTATGGTTTTGCAACTTACATTTAAGTCTTTTATCTATTTTGAGTTTATCTCTGTTTATGGTATAAGTTGGTGGTCTAGTTTGATTTTTTGGCATGTGGCTGTCCAATTTTCCCAACACCATTTATTGAAGAGATTGTCTTTACTCCATTGTATGCTCTTGCCTTCCTTGTCAAATGTTAATTGATCATAAAGATGTGGGTTGATTTCTGGACTCTCTGTTCTCTCCATTGACCTATATGTCTAGTCTAATGCCACTACCAGCCTGTTCTGATTACAGTGGCCTTGTAGTAAATTCTGATATCAGGTATTTTGATACCTTTAACTTTGTTCTTCTTTCTCAAGATTACTGAAGCTTCTTGGTTCTCAATTTTGAAATATTTGTTGCAGATCTATGAAATATGTCAAATGTATTTTAATGGGAATTATGTTGTATCAATAGATTGCTATGGGTAATGTGAACATTTTAATGATGTTAATTCTTCCAATCCATGAACACAATACATGCTTCCATTTCTTTATATCTTTTTCAATATCTTTAATGTTCTATTATTTTCTAAGTACAGGTCTTTTATCTTGTTGATTAAATTTATTCCTTTGTAACTTGTCATTTTTGTTCTTGCAATAGCAGATGTGATGGTTTTTAGTTTATCTTCCTGATAGTTCATTATCGGTGTATAAATGCTACTGATTTCTGAATATTAATTTTGTATCCTGCTACTTTGATAAATTCATTTATTAGATCTAATAGTTTTTTGGTGACATCTTCAGGGATTTTTATGTACACTGTCATGTCATTTGCAAATAATGACAGTTTTACTTCTGCCTTTCCAATCTGGATGCTTTTTATTTCTTCTTCTTGTCTGACTGCTATGGCTAGAATTTCCAGTACTGTGTTGAATAAGAGTGGTGAAAGTGGACATCCCTGCCTTGTTCCTGATCTTAGGGGAAATGTTTTTGTTTTTTCCCATTAACCATGATGTTGACTATATGTTTTTCACATATGGCCTTTATTATGTTGAGGAATAATCCCTCTATTCACACTTTCCTGAGATTTTGTTTTCATGAACAGGTACTGAATTTTGTCAAATGCTTTTTCTTCATGTATTAATATCATTATGTGAGTTTTATTTTTCATTTCCTTTTTGTGATGTATCATATATGTTGATTTCAGAATAGTGTACCAATCTTGCATCCTCCGAATAAATCCTACTTGATCATTGTGTATGATCTTTTTAATGTATTGCTGGATCTGATTTGCTAATATTTTGTTAAGTATTTTAGTATTTATTGTCATCAGGGATATTGGCCTATAATTTTTTTTCTTTATAGTGTCTTTATCTGGTTATGGAATTAGGATAATAAAAGAGTTTATTATAAAAGAGTTTAGAAGTCTTCCTTCCTCTTGAACTTTTTTTGGAATAGTTTGAAAAGAATAGGGGTCAGTTCTTCTTTGAATGGTAAAATTTGCTTGTAAAGCCAACCAGTCTAGGACATTTGTTTGCTGCAAGTTTTTTATTACTATTTCAGTTTCACTTGTTGTTTTTAGTGTATTCAGATTGTGTGACTCTTCCTGATTTAGTTTTGGAAGATTGTAGGTTTCTAGAAATTTATGCATTTTCCCAGTTATCTAATGTCTTGTCATTTAGTTGTTTATAGTATTTTCTTACAATCCTTTATATTTCTGTGTTATCAATTGTTACTTTTCTTTCATTCCTGATTTTATTTATTTGGCTCCCCTTTCTTTTTTTCTTGATGATTTTGGTTAAAGGTTAGTTCATCCTTACTTATCTTTTTTAAAAATTGTATTGTGTTTTTTAGTCTCTATGTCATTTATTTCCATTCTGATCTTTATTATTTCCTTCCTTCTGTTTACTCTGGGCTTTGTTTATTTGTTGTATATCTAGTTATTTTAGGTGTAGGGCTAGATTGTTTATTTGAGATTTTTCTTGCTTCTTGAGGTAGGCCTGTAATGCTATGAACTTCCCTCTCAGGGCTGCTTTCACTGTTTTATAGATTTCAGGTTTTGTGTGTTCATTTTCATTTATTTCCAGGTAATTTTTTAATTCTTTCTTGATCTTATTGATAACCCATTCATTATTTAATAACATGCTATTTAGCCTCCATGTATTCGAATGCTTTTGAGTGTTTTTAATGAAGGTGTTTTCTAGTTTCATGTCATTACGATCAGAGAAAATGTTTGATATGCTTTTTGTTGAGACTTATTTTGTGTTCTAACATGTGGTCTGTCTTTGAGACTGTTCCATGTGCTCTTGAGAAGAATGAATATTCTGCTGCCTTGGGATAGAATGTACTGTAAATATCAATTAAATCCATCTGATCTAGTTTGTCATTTAAGGTTGCTGTTTCCATGTTGATTTTTTGTCTGGATGATCTATCCATTGATGACAGGGGGGTATTAAAATTCCCTAATATGATTGTATTTGTATCCAACATAGATGCTCCTATATTGGTTGCATATATATTTACAAGGGTTATATCCTCTTGTTAGGTCAATCCCTTTAGTATTATGTAACGACCTACTTTGTCTCTTATTTTGGGCTTTGTTTTGAAGTCTATTTTTCATGTTGTAAGTATTGCTTCCCCATCTCTTCTTTGTTTCCATTTACATGGAATACTTTTTTCCATCCCTTCACTTTCAGCCTCTTCATATCTTTTGTTCCAAGGTTAGTCTCTTGTAGCCAGTATACATATGGGTCATGTTTGCTTATTCATTCAGTTACTCTATTTCTTTTGACTAAAGCATTTAATCCACTTACATTAAGGTTAGTATTGATAGGAATTTATCTATTGCTATTTTTTCTCTATGCCTGTGTTCCGCTCTCTCCTATCTCCTCTTCTTAAATTAGGCCATTTAACATTTCTTGCAATACTGGTTTGGTGGTAATGGACTCCTTCAAACACTATTTGTCTGGGAATATTTTTTACTTTTTCAATTTTAAATGATAGCCTTGCTAGGTAGAGTAGTCTTGATTGCAGTTCCTTGTTTTTCTTTACTTTGAATACATCTTGCCACTCCCTTCAGGCCTGAAGTGTGTTTTTTTTTTCTTCTTTTTTGAGAAATCAGCTGACAGTCTTATGGAAACACACTTGTTAAGTTACCAACTATCTCTCTGTTGCTGCCTTTAGAGTCTCTCTTTGTCTTTAAACTTTGACATTTGAATTATGATAAGTATTAATGTGGGTCTCTATGGGTTCATCTTTTTAGCACCCTCTATGCTTCCTCAATATCTGTGGCATTTCCTTCACCAAGTTAAGGATGTTTTCTGCCAGTATTTCTTCAAATGGTTTCTCTATCCCTTGCTCACTTTTGTCTCTTACTGGTATCCCTATAGTGTGGATGTTGTTATATTTCATGTTTTCCCCAAGTTCCCTTAAAATAAACTATCCTCATTATTTTTAAGTCTTTTTTCTTGGTGCTGCTCTTTTGGGGTGTTTTTCTCTGCCTTGTCTTCCAAATTGCTAATGCAATCCTCTGCATCATCTAGCCTACTTTTTGTCTTTTCCAGTATATTCTTGATGTCAGATATGCTATTCTGGTCCTTTTTCATGGTTTCTATGTCCTTTTTCAACTGGTCTTTTTCATGGTTTCTGTGTCCTTTTTCATGCTGTTTGTAATTCTCAGTAATTTCCTTGTGCATCCATGTAACCATTACTTTGAACTCCATGTCCGATAGATTGCTTATCTTCATTTCATTTAGCTCTTTCTCTGGAGATTTCTCCTGTTCTTTCATTTTGGGTCTGCTTTTTGTCTCTTCATTTTCTGTCTCTTTCAGCTTCTTTCTGTGTATTAGATTTTCTATGACACCCAGTCTTCGTGGGGTGGCTTTATGTAGTAGGTGTCCTGTAGGACCCAATCATCTGATCTCTTTGATCTTCTGAGGTAGGTACTCTAGAAATATCTCATTTTGGATTTTGTTGACCCTCCTATTGTAATTGAGTCTTGACTGCTTTTTTCCCATTCATACATGAAATCGACCCTCAGGCTGGCTGATTATGAGATAACCATGTGCAGCTGCTTTGTGTGTGTTGGTTAAAAGAAGAAAAAAAGACAAATAGTCAAGACAGATAAAATAATAAGGAATAATATATATAAAACACGTAAATAAAAATAAATATAAAATATAAGTAATTAAAAAGAAATAAAATTAAAAATTAAAAAGTGAAAGGATAAGAAAAGCAGAAAGGAAAAACAAATAAGAAAAGAAAAAAGAAAAGAGACAATGGAAAAGAAGAAAATAAAAAATATATTGAAAAGAGAGAAGCAAAGCATTAAAATTTTTGAAAAAGAGAAAAATCCAGTTTGCAGACTTTGGTGCCATCTGCAATCTCTTTGGATATACTGTTTTTAAATTTTGTTGGATCTCACTCCATTGCTTTCTGGCACTGGCCTCTTTGCGTGTTGGTTCTGGGCCCCTAGGGTGGGACTCAGGCACAGGCCAATGCCAAACACAGTTCATGCCTTGCCCTCGACAACTTACTTGAAGCTACAAGCATTCCACAGTTTGTGGCTTCCTCTCCTAGACCTGCTGTGCTTGGGAAGAACCAAGCTGCTCTCCAGGGCTGGCTTTTACCAATAGGAAGTCTCAGGATGGGCCCAACATCCCAAGTTACCTGGGGGTCTGCCCCAATCTGCCTCCACTGGACTGCCAGCTGCCTGCTAGGTTTAGTCACTGAGAGAGCCTCTGGCAAAATTGAGAGGATGACGCTAATCGGTCTCTTGTGAGGCGTAAGTGCTGTTCAGACTTTAGGGAAATTGAACAGCACCCCACCCCAGAGTCTGTTCTGGATTTTTCCCTGACTTTGGCAGTGCTGAACCCCTAGTATTCAGATGGGTGGGGCCTCCTGAGTCCACAGGTTGGGTTTGACGAACACCACGAGAGCATTTCTATTGTATCTCCCATGAGGGGAGTAGTGCCAGTCAGGTTCATGGGAAACTGGGGAAAATAAACCCTCTGCACAGCCAGTCACTAATTTTCCTAAAGTTGTCTACTGCAGCATTTAAGAATGATTCAGTACCAAGATCCTGGTGACTATTCCCCCAAGTCTCTTTCCAGAGCCAAACCCCCCAGACTGTTCTCAGGAGACTCCAGGCTGCAATGCCTTCCCTCTGCAAGCACCCAGGGTGAGTGGCTGTGAATGCAGTTTTATGCATTTTCCTTTTAAGAGGGTGCCTGTGCTTCCAGTGGACCCCACCTCTCCTGGTGGATGGAAACCCCTCACTTTTTACTGCCCAGTGCTATGTGGACGCTCTTCCCAGCTCTGATGGTTTGGGCTGGGAAGCCTGTGCTGGGTTTTAGACCCTGTGCCTCTCAGAAGGAATCCCACACAGCTGACCTCCAGCACCTCAGCCACAGTTTGTGAAATGAGGGCCAGGCCCTTTCACTTCTCTACTCTTCCTACCAGTCTCCATGTGGCTTCTTTTACAGTTCTTTGCTTCTACATCTCCTCTTCTGCCATCCTTCAGTTGGTCATTCAGAATAATGTTTCCCCAATTTAGTTGAATTCCCAGTTTGGTTTTGAGTAGAGGTGAATGCAAGATCCACCAACTCTACCTCCATCTTGAAAAACCCTCTTAGCATAGGTATTAAACCAGAATTCAACAGAACAATTTATGATTCATGACATCATCTCAGAGACACAATTTTCAGACAACATCTTCCATCTCCTTTGACGTACTGTTTTCCTGTGTCATCCTGGTTAGCTGTAAGATCAACTTCTGATGATGTAGACATGACTATGATTTCACCTTTCTCTCCCCTGCTTTAATTTTTGTCTCTGACATTTCAAGAATTGGGCTGGCCAATCTCAAGAGCAGGTCTGAGTTTCTGGAATTTGGCATAGGTGCCTTCTCAGTGTGTTGAATGTAAACATTTGGTTCTTCAGAAGCCCTGAAAAGGTATGTGCAATCATTTAAGGCTGGGTGGTTGTGTATACATCATTTTTTTCACTTTTCTCTTCTCTTCCTAGTCCAGAAATAAAGTTTAGAAGTCACACTGTTTACCAGACAGCTTCCACACTGGGGGCTGGCCCTGCCTCCACATGGTCCACAGCCGTTTGTGTTTCAGGCAACCTCCATGACTTTGACTCACCCAGGAAAGATTTTAAGGATGAATCAGAATGAAAATAAAGCAATTTGTATTCAAATAGAGAAAAAGATAGAGGCCAGACCATGGGCGTGGTGACAAAAGGAGCAAAAAGTACACATCCAAATGGACACACACAAACTTGAGAGTGAGTTATAAGAATGATCAGTTAGTCTTGGGGTTTTATGTGTTTCCATGTGGTAAAGCTTTGTGGTGAAAAAATCAATTAAGACAGTGCAATATGCTGCAAGATTTGAATACTTAATTTCTATTTTTCCCACATCACTGTAAGTTCAAAGAGGGGAAAAGTTATATTTGATTTGCTCAGCATTGTATACCTAGAAATGAATATGTAGTCGGTGTTCAAATATCTATAGAATTTGTGAATAAGTAAAGTAATGGGTGAGTGTATGCTGCAATATAACCACTGTGCTCCTACGTAAAAATGCAAACACACACAAAAAAATATTTTCCAGCTGTTCACATGGGAATTGTGACTCAGCGATTGGCCATAACTAGGGTTTGTTAGCAATTTGATGGTATTATAATGTGAGCTAATTCTCAGAGTTAGAAACTTTAGAAATTATTTTATAATATGTTAACATTTTACTGGCTTTGAGAAATAAAAATTGCAGAAGCAGACTGGAGAAAAAATATCTGAACTATTTCTAGGTTACTCTAAAGTCCACTCAGGAACCAGGAGGGGGGCTTTTCCTTAAGTCTCACACCAGCTGCTCAAACTTTTTTATAGGGGGAGTTCTGAGGATGGAAAAGAACATTCAGGATTGAAAGGTCAGAGGGAAGAGTTGAAAACTCCCCAGTGAGAAATTTTTTGAAATCTTATGTTCCATATTAAATCTTCAAGTTGTTTCTGTATTTGACTCCATAATATGTATCTATGTGTGTTTCAATCTAAAAATTAGTGTTATTTTTCCCATCCCAATTCTTCTATTGAAAATAGTACCCCAAGAAGACATGGCTGATTTATCTTCTTCTGTGGCAAATGTAAGGAACATGATATTAGGTCATTTAATAAATTGAAATTTTATCTTAGTAAGGTTTTAAAACTGCCATCTAAAAACCAAACCTCAGCAGTGTTAAGACTGTGTTACTAAAGCCACTAAACAGCCTTGCGAAACAAACTACTACCATCTTTATTTGCCCAGAATCATGGTCATCTGTATACAATTCTCCCTGGTACCTTTCCATTTGCCAGACTGATTTTTTAATGTATACTGAAATCAACTTTTTACTTACCCTTATTTCATGAAACAAACAATGAACTAAGATTACTCTGACATGACAATTCAATCTAAATATCAATAATTACTCATATCATGAAAACTGAATTAATTTGTAGGCCATCTAAATTTACTAATATATTTTTTCTTGACTATTTTCAACATCCCTGGGAGGTAAGGAGAACATACATTCACAACATCTTCATTTTGATTGAGTACAAATATGCCAGGTACTATCCAAGCTTCAACACATATTAACAGTGGAACTTTTAGATAACTTCACTGTGACTCTTGTTTCTCATCCATAAACTGGGCATCTACATCTTTCCCAGATTGTAGACTTAAAGGACAGTGAAATAACTGCTCAGCACTTCAGTTGGTATTATGACTGTCAGACAGATGGAAACTAAAATAATGTCTGTATTACTGTTAAAGACATACACAGACTGCCTGTGAGAACAAACTGGATTTTCAGTCTTCCCCCCTTTTCCCCAGACACCCAAATCTATATTTTGGGTTAACCTAGCTTGGGTCGACAGGAATCCATGCCATGATTGGACTGGGGACTCCTTTTCTGTGCAGAGGATTAAGAAGTGGAAACAGAGGTCAGATGTGTTACTCTAAAGATATCCCTTAATACAGAAGCACAAGAATAGATAAGACTCAATCTTCCCAGCCAGTTAGCAGTAAACAAGATGGCACTCAAGTGCTTTACTCAGAGCCTGCAACTACCAGCCTAGATGATATTTTTGGTACTAACAATAGGTAGTTTATTTGCATTTTCTTATTTAAAACATGTTGCCCTATAACAACCCTTTAAAGTCAGGATTATCTGCATTTTACAGAAGATGAAGCTGAGGCTCCAACATGTAAAGTAACTTGCTCAAATTCATATGGATAGTTAAGAGTCAGAGACAGAATCCTATTCTACTATAGCTCAAAGCTCTTCTATGCTTTCATAAACCACTGTGACTCTAAGTTATTCTTTTCTAGGCTGATAATGTGGTCACATGAAAGTTTTCATCAAAACTGTAATTCAGTGTAAAATATTAGATTTACATTTTGTGCTAATGTATTAGGAATTATTACCCAAAGAGGTAAGGAAATAGAAATGTACATATTAACACAATTAATAATTTCTCTTATTTTTGCAACTTTTATTATTTTTACAGCTTTTGTTATGTTTAAAATTATAAATGATTTATATTTGTGTCAAATGGGGAAAATAATATATTAAATGAGTTTATATATAAGATTTCAAGCAAGTTAATATTTTCTCATTTGATTCAGTTATTTTCTTTATAAGAAAGTAAATATTTTAGCAATGACACAAACATGCTCCCTTCTTTTCACTCAACCTAATCTCTTTCCTCCTTCCTCAGAAGTGGCTACTAACTGAAGTGTATACTGGTGTTTTAAAATTTTACATAAATGATACGACTCTATGTGTTTGCCTTTAAAGTTCTCTTTCCCTTAGCATTACACTTGAGATTTACTCCTGCTGATACATGAAGATGGAGCCAATGTTTTTTAAGATGTGACTCTTGCTACGTGAAACACTTTCTTTTATAATTTTTTTTTTTTTACGTTCTAATTACAGTTGACAAAACACTTTCTTTCTGATGGAGAAACCAGTGCCTCACAGGGACTCAAGTCTTCTGAGACAGGAAAAGAGTTCTTCTAGATACACTTTCTTCTCTGGGATTTTGTCAGAGGTCTTATGGTCTCAACTAAAGAGAGATTTTGGAACTTGAATCTATGGAGTACTTTTTGTCCCTTCTTTTGTTACTCAAAATTTTAACTTTAATTTTCCCAAGAACTTAATTCTATTCCTCAAGGGCAAAGTGTCAAATAATATATATTCAGCTTTACATTAGGCTTATTAAGTATTTGTTGCATAAATTATAATAAGTTGATTAACACAATGAGGCCATCAGAAGATACTTATCAGGCACTGAGTCTATGACAGGTTTACTTTTTTTGATGGAAATACCAGAGAGAAGTCTTTGTTCAAGTAGGTTTTATTTAGTTGTTTATTAGCTTGAATCAGGTATTAGTGTTCATCTAAACCAAAGCTCATCAATTGGGGTCATTGAAAAAGAGGGATGCCTATTTTGAAACTGTCAAGTGTATACACGTGGGACCAATACTGATGCAGTGAAATCCATACTTGTCATACCACTTAAGTTCTGCAGAATTTCAAATTTTGGACTGAAAAATCCTATCCACTAAGCTCCCTGTTTGGGCCCAGGCACCATGCCAGTCACATTACTTACAATAACCTCATTCATTCATCTCATAAAGCAGTGATGATTTAGGCAGTGCCCATGACTCACATTGGATGAAGAAAACTGAGACTCAAAAGATTTCTCCAAAATCACAAAGCTGATAAGGATCTGAACAGGCTGTCAGACAACAGGGCTTTCTGGTCAACCATTTATCACCTTTACTCCTCCTAATGAATAGTCCTCTGTCTCAATCTATAACCCCCACATATAAGTCAGGGATGTTGGCTCTGACTTGCCACCTGACTGGTGACAGTCAGGTGCCATCACATGCCCATTAGTGTGGTCCACACTGATGCTAAGTGCCCCTCTTGGGCTATGATAGAGAGGCATGCTTTTCTTAAGAGAAGGTGGCTTCTGCTGATACAGAAGCCTCCTGTAAGAGCCACCTGCCAGCCACCTAAACATTTACCACAAAACCTACTTCCATTTGAGAAATCAGAGTACAACTTTCAAATCACAATGGCAGATATGCAATCTTCCCTCTTTTTGACTAGTAAGCATCCGTGCTAAAGTTAATTTACACCTTCAATCATGAGCCTTGGCGTATTATTGGTATAAAGTGTAAATATTTGAATGCTAATTATTGTAAAACAAACAGGCCACTGTGTCCAAAGCAGATGGATGCTGATTCCAGAAGCCAGCAGACCCTGGCAGAAGGCAGCTGTGTTGTCTCTGCAACCAATAACAGATGTCTGGAATCATTCTTATCTTCTCCTGCCCCAGCAACACCTGCCACCTCATTGCAGAAAGTTCTGAAAGCTGAAAGCTACCCAGAGTGGCTCCCATTTGAGAGTCTGCCTTTGAAATTATTTTCCATCTGCCCTGCTGCTCTAGGAGAAATCTTATACAGCTGAAATTATTTGCCCAGAAATGAATGCCATCTTCTTAATAAGAGTAGCCCATCCTTGTCCAGATTGAGCCCATCATTCCTAGTCACCAGTCTGTGTACCATATTTTTCATACTCTCATGTCTGACCCACCAGCTCAGGTGTTCCACTGGCTGGAAGTGACTATCTCCCTTCCATATTGATGTGTCCTTCAATGTCCAACTCTAGTACCCCTCCTCAGGATTATTTCAATGCACATCACTTCTTTGTACATTCACCCATCCTGGGGGAGAGAAATGAAGCAGTCAGAATTGTTTTGCCTTTTTACCTAGATAACAAACTCCTTGAGTTCATGGCCCTTTATCCCTATAGTGTCTCTGGAAATGTCAGTGAATTGGCAACTCTTTCTAACTGGCAAAAGCCACTTGGTGGTTGTGCCAAGGCTAAGCTCTATTGAGGGAATGCTAAACATGGGGAGGTGTGGATTCTGAATTCTGAGGCCTAACTTGGAAGATAGTTTCTCCAACAAACAGTTACACAGGTATTAGAGCAAATGGGATGTTAGGGTATCACTTCGTCTAGTCAATTTAGAGAGCTGGCCTGAAATTCAGTGTTGTACTTTGTTGCAAAGAGAAAAAAAAATCTCATTAAGTTTTTAGTCATGGTACAACCTGTCCTGGTTTCATGGCATAGCGCAAGAAGATGGGGTTTTGTAACACCTTCAAGAAAGGGACCACATAGAGCTTCAGTTTTATTTTATATGTTGAAGGAGAATAATGTTTCTGAAAGATTGCTATAAAGATTAAACAGAATGGAAAATTAAAATGAGAGTAAATTCAAGGTGTGAGGTACAGTGCCTGACACAGCAGGCATCTGGTAAATTGTACGGTTTGATAGGACTGCTCGTTAGTTCCCTTCACTGCCCTGGCTGCTGCTGTGACCAACATACATGACACAAACCTAATCATATGGCAACTGGCTCTATTTTCTTGCAGCTGCCCAGACATTCCCAGTGGCCTGGGAACACAGCAAGCATTGCATCCCTCCCTCCTAACCTAGCTAAGAGTCCTGTCCAGGCCAGCCATTCATTTCATTTACTTCAGAAATATTAATTGGGAACCTTCCATGTAACAACCTACTTTGTTTTTATTAGGAATACAGAACAATATTGTGGTCCCATCTTCAGGAAGCTTACCCTCTTCCCCACTGAGATGGCTCAAACATCCGAATTTTAAATTAACGGGAAGCCCTGGCACATGTTTTTTAAACTCATGTCTTTGCCAAGCAAGCTCATTTGAGTCCACCAGCCCTGACAGAATCCTTCATTACACATGAGGTACTACCTCCATTCTGGAGTCAAGAGGCTCCTGGTGACAGAGAGACTTGGCTTGAGCCAGGAGCTGCCTGGCCCTCAGGGCTCACACCACTGGCAGTGAGGCTGCTCTTCCAGGAGCATGATTAACAGTTCTGCTCCCCTCCCCACCCCTGCCTGAGAAAGTGTGGTGCCCTCTCATCAACAAACTCTACTGGACTGGGCCTAATTTTTTCCTTTCTGCTTTTCTGGACATTAGCTTAAGAATGGGCTGGGATCAGAGAGGGAATGAATTAGGGAGTGGACCTGCAATGTCCTGCATTTAGTAGTCTGGAGGCTTTCTTTGTTTTAGAAAAACTGAAAAAAAGGAAAGGAAAGGGGTCATTTGTAAAAGGAGCCTTTGTGGTTTTGAAGATCAGAATTTCAGTGGGGAGTGGTACCTTCCTCTTTTATGCAGATTGACTGTTTTCTTGGCTGTGACAACAACTAATTTTAGATGATTTTTAAAAGAAAATGACTCCTGAAGGCTACTAAGATACATGAGTATCTCACTATTCACACTAAATTTTCTGTATTATCTCAAAGTTAAAATAAATATGTGGATTTAAGTTCAGTTTAGACAACTTATACACACAGACACACACGCAAAAAAAAAAAAAAAACCATGAATGTCTCTCATGCCACAGAAAAATTGGCCAGAAGGCTGTTGTAGCAGATACATCAATCAAAGTGTGTTAAAAATACTCTCCATTCAAGAAAACTGGTGATCAAAGCTCGTCAACCTCAGGGCTTACAAGCAATATCATTGAAGTGGAAAAGCCCAGAATCAACTTCTCTTTACCCTTGAACAAAATAAAAAGGCAGCTGTGTTTACCCTAAGCTATGCTGTAATGTTCATCTGTCACAGTATTTACACTTTATAATTTCATCTGACAACTTGTAATAAATTGTGCATTTTGGGAGGTGTGATTTTTTTGAACAATTTGAAGGAGAAATCAAGACACCCTTTTGTACTATTTTGAATATCCATGTGGAAATGTGATGCATTTCTTTGTTTAAGCATTAGTATCTGAGATATAGACACCAAAATTCCTGAGCAGGTATTTCAATTGTTAATCAGAATAATTTCTAGTAGTGGGTCATTGTTTGTTTTATTTTGCCTGTAATCATTGGCTATATAGGCAACAAAAAGTGGGAGAAGAGTGGAAATGGAGAGGTGCAGTTTAAATAGGCAGAGAACATCCACTTTCAACTTAAACCTTATCACAGCCCATTGATAATTTCAGAATCATCATGCAAAAAAAAGAGAAAGCCACACCATACAAACTATGCATATAATCTTGCCAGTTCTCTTCCCAAGTGAAAAATGGCAAGCACTAAGCAGCCACAGTCAGTTAGAGACCATCCCGACAACATACACAGACCTATGATGAAGGAGCACTTATTTATTGGTGCTTGGGGACAAATCATTTCCCTGATGTTCCACTTACATGTTCTCAATGCAATTTATATCACACTATCTAGTGATGGTACATAGCAGCAAGTAGTACAGAACTACTTCGTTTAGTAACAGATGTACTGTATTAGAGAAAATGGTTTATTTCCCCCCCATTGCTTAGGTAAACAGTCCTCCATATTAGGCTGTGTGGGTCATTCTACAGAAGAGAATGATCTTAGGCTGTGATGTTCAGCATATCCTCCACCACTCTAACCTGGATTTTTATAACTACGCTGTTGACAGGGACTCAGGATACATGCAACGATTTTTGTAGCATTTTGCTAGCAGAGAATTTACTGTTGCCTTGAGATTGAATCACTTTTTTTTGGCATGTTCCTGTAATTGGTAGCAGGTCAGCAGTGCCAGAAGTTACAGGGGAGCTTTTGAATGACTAAAAGTTAAAGCCTAAGCATGAGTTGAGGCAGGGCCCCACCACTTTCTCTCATTACTATAGATGAGGAGCCACATCAGTCTTACCAAGTGAAAATTCTCACTCTTTGCATTGTAATAGTTAACTCCTTTCATGGTTCCTGTGTCACAGGTAGGCACAGGTAACCAGATTCTTGGTGATCAGGACAAAGAATTGAACCAAACACCCAGAGTTGATAGCAGAGAACATGGGAGCAGGCCAACTCCAAGCAGAGATTGACCTCATGGGCTGGAGGGACTCTATTCTTACAGGGTGGATCCTTCCTGGCTAGTTTTGGCAGGCTTTTACTTGCATGTACAAGTAGTCATATTACTTTAAAGCTACTGCACATGTGGTTTCCTATGATTTTCCTGATGGGCTGCCAGGGAAGGGGGTCCTACAATGTTACCTGGTTGACCACCCACTTCTCCTGGGGTCCCCCTGTACTAGGTTTGCCTTTCCCTTCACCAGAGCATTATAGCTCTCCATGTTAGAGACTGGTGAAAAGGAAAGGAATTATTTATTCAAGTTATACAGACTTCAGAGTAATGACTTAATGTCTTCATCAAAATCCTAAAGTCCCTTAAAACACCCACAAACACACCGAGTCCTTCTTTCCCCCTTTGCCCAGTCCAAGGTACTGTATCTCAGGAAAAGAAATAGAAAGCCACATGGTAGTTCTCTGCTAAAGCTGAGTAGTGATTCTTTTCATGGCTGCAGCAGGGGCAGGTGGGTGGGGGGTCCCCCACTCTGGCCAAAGCCATGTGGTTCTCTTTGCAAAAGCTGCATGGTGATTCTCTGTCACAGGGTTGCGAGAGTCCCCATTCTGGCCTAAAGCTCCTGGTTCTCTCTTTGTTACGGGAAAAGCAAGCTCTTACACGGTAAAACGAACTCTTACACGGTATGGGGTGACGGAGTAAGCCTTTATTACACGCGTGGGCCCAGAGGAGACAGCTTCCAAATTCTGGGCACTGAGGAGGGGTCAGGTGGGTGGTTAAATAACTTCGCAACAAAGTGGGGAGGGGAGAGATCTC
>PVKM010023466.1:0-21143 GCA_004027735.1 Carollia perspicillata | reverse complement strand
GTTCCAACATTCAAATTATAGGGGTACCAGAAGAGAAAGAGGAAGATCAACAAGTGGAAAACTTATTTGAACAAATAGTAAAGGAGAACTTCCCCAATCTAGCAAAGGAAATAGATTTCTGGGGGGTCCAGGAAGCTCAGAGTCCCAAAAAAGTTGGACCCAAGGCAGAACACACCAAGGCACATCACAGTTACATTAGCCAAGATTAAAATGAAGGAGAGAATTCTAGAAGCAGCAAGAGATAAGGGGACAGTTACCTACAAAGGAGTTCCCATCAGACTGTCAGCTGATTTCTCTAAAGAGACCTTATAGGCAAGAAGGGCCTGGAAAGAAGTATTCTAAGACATAAAAGGCAAGGACCTACATCCAAGATTGCTCTATCCAGCAAAGCTTTCATTTAGAATGGATGGGCAGATAAAGTGCTTCTCAGATAAGATCAAATTCAAGGAGTTCATCATCACCAAGCCCTTATTATATGAAATGTTAAAGGGACTTATCTAAGAAAAAGAAGATAAAAAATATAAACAGTGAAAAGACAGCAAATTCAGTTATTAATGACCACACCTAAAACAACAGCAGACTAAGTGGACACCTAAAACAGGAGCGAAGCCACAGAAATGGAGATCACCTGGAAGGTTAGTAACAGGAGTAGGAGGAGGCAGGGGAGGAGGTAGAGAGAATAAGTAGCATAGACGGTGGGGAGAAAATAGACAGGGGGAGGGCAAGAGTAGTGTGGTAAGTGTAGAAGCTAAAGAACTTATGATACATGGATATGAACTAAATGGGGGGAGTGTGGGTGGGAGGGGGTGTGCAGGGTGGAGGGGAATGAAGGGGGAAATGGGACAACTGTAATGGCATAATCAATAAAATATATTTAAAACAATAAATGTGCAAACAAAAGACAAAAACTGACTGAAAAACAAGGGAAAAAAGACAACCTGCCTCCCGACAGATGTTCAGGAGATCCAGATAGTGAAGTTATTAGACATGAACTCTAAAATATGATCATTAACATGTTTAATTCAATAATAAGAGAAACTATCAATAGTTAGCTGAAGGCTACATGAAAGAACCGGGAATTCTGAAACTGAAAAATACTAAAGCTAAAATCAAGAATGCAACAGATCAGGTTTACAGAGGATTAGACACAGATAAAGGAACAAATAAACTGGGAGGTGTGCAGAAGAAAATACTCACATGGAAACACGGAGAGACTAAAGGTAGAAATTCATGAAAGAACCTCAGAGACAAAGGACATGGAGAAAGGTTTAAGGTATCTGTGACTGCAGTGTAAAGAGGAGAGAAAGACAATGTGGCAGAAGGAACACCTGAGGCGATAATGGTCAACATTCTAGAGGCAATAAATTTGGCAAGACAAATACCAAGAAATACGCATAAGTTAAAATACAGAAAACCACTAAAAATCAAAAACAAAAATGAAATGTTAAAAATAACCAGGTGAATAAAAAAGCCATGGCCTTTTTTCATCATTAACTGGGGACATTTTTTATTGTTGATTTTATTTTTCTTCTTGATTTTAGGGAGAGGAAAGCGGGAAGAGAGAGAGAGAGACAGAGACAGAGACAGAGACATTTATGCAAGAGAGAAACATTGATGGTGTGCCGCCCATATAAGCCCTGACCAGGAATCGAACCTGCAGCCTTTTGGGTACTGGATGATGCTCCACCAACTAAGCCACCCAGCCAGGGCAAAAGCCACTGCTTTTTAAATGAACAGTAGGACTAAAAGAAAACCCTGAAATCCAGAAGACAGTAAAATAATACTTTTGAAGTACAAAAAAAAGTAGTTGCCAATTCAGAACTGTATATTGCACCTAAGAAAAAAAAAGAAGACATTTCACATTAAGAAAAATAAAAACTCAGGGAATTTGTTACCTACAGACCAAGAAACAGTAAAGGCAACTTTTTAGACAGAAGAAATATGACCCTAAATGAAAACATAAAACTATACAGAAAGGAATCTAGAACAATGGGAAGAGTAAATACACAGCTAAATGTAAATTAATTTAAGCCATACTAAATGATATTAATGTCTTTGAAGTTTAAATATACAGAGTTGAAAATGCATGACAAAATAATACAAAAACTAAGTAGTACTGGAGCTAGTCCAGGATGCAGTACGGTACAGGGTAGACATGTTGTAATTTCAAGAACCACTAAAAGATTATAATGAAAAAAAGTATGCCACTTACAACAACATGGATGGATCTTAAGAGTAACATGCTAAGTGAGATAAGTCAGATGGAAAGGGACAAAGACTGTATGATTTCACTCAATGCGGGATATAAAACTAAAACAACAAATGAACACACAGAACACAGGTTCAGAAACAGAATGGTGGGTGGCAGGAGGGTGGGGGGAGACTGGAGGGGGCAAAGGGGTCAAATACATAGCAGCAGAAAGAGATAGGCCCTGAGTGGTGAGCACACGTGGAATACACAGATGTCGTGTTATGAAGTGGTACACCTGAAACTAATATGTTACTAACCAATGTCTCCCTAATAAATGCAATTTTTTGAAAAGATATACATGCCATAAACAAAGGGAAGGGTATAATAATGCAAATGAGTTATTAAAAATGTGGCAAGAAAGAAACAGTACATAGAAAAGATGGGACAAAAAGGAAACAAACAGTAAAATGGTAAATTTAAGCCAAAAATACCAATTATTATCTTAAATGTAAATGGACTGAATACTCCATTTAAAAAGTGTCAAAAATAAAGATGGAGGAATAGGTAGATACACTTTGCCTCCTCCCACAAATGAAAGCAGGACAAATCTAAAAGCAAAAAGTAACTACAACTGCTAGAAAATTGAACTGTGTGGAAGTCCGACAACCAAGGAGTTAAAGAAGAAACATTCATTGAGATGGGTAGAAGGGGCAGAGATGGGCAGCCAGGGTGGAGAGGACTCACGGCAGGGCAGCAGCTGGCAGAGCGGGCAATCCCACATTTGCATGCAGATAAACCAGGAGGAAAACCTGGGGAGTGAGACAGACCCTGCAACCCAGGGTTCCAGCATAGGGAAATAAAGCCTCCAAACCCTGACTAAAATCTGTGGGGGTTGCAGCAGCAGGAGAAATGCCCAGCCTCACAGGAGTTTGTTAGAGAGACACATAGAGTCCTAGAATGTACACAAAGCCACTCACCTGGGAATCAGCACCAGAAGGGCCCAATTTGATTGTGGGTAGCAGGGAAGTGACTGAAAGCCGGCAGAGAATGGAGCAAGCCGCACGCTTCCTCTCAGACCCCACCCCACATATAGCACCATCACCCAGTGATGTGGGCTGCCCCACCCAGGTGAACACCTAAGGCTCCGCCCTTTACTATGTAACAGGTGTCCCGAGACAAAAAAAAATAATAATAATGGCCCAAATGAAATAGATCAAAGCTCAGAAAAAAGACAACTAAGTGATGAAGAGATAGCCAACCTATCAGAAGCACAATTCAAAACACTGGTAATCAGGATGCTCACAGAATTGGTTGAGTATGGTTACAAGACAGAAGAAAAAATGAAGGCTATGCAAAGTGAAATAAAGGAAAATGTACAGGAAATCAACAGTGAAGGGAAGAAAACCAGGATTCAAATCAATGATTTGGAGCAGCCGGAAGAAATAAAATTTAACCAGAACAGAATGAAGAAACAGAATTTTAAAAAAATGAGGAGAGACTGAGGAACCTCCGGGACTTTAAATCTTCCAACATTTGAATCACAGCTGTTCCAGAAGGAAAAGATGAAGAGCAAGGAATTGAATATTTATTTGAAAACATAATGAAAGAGAACTTGCCCAATCCAGGAAAGGAAATAGACTTCCAGGAAATCAAGGAAGCTCCCAAAGAAGTTGAACCCAAGGAAGCACATGCCAAGGCACATCATAATTACCTTAGCCAAGATTAAAGAGAAGGAGAGAATCTTAAAAGTGACAAGAGAAAAGGAGATAGTTATATACAAAGGAATGACCATAAGACTAGCAGCTAATTTATCAAAAGCAACCCTGCAGACAAGAAGGGGCTGGAAAGAAGTATTCAAGATCATGAAAAGCAAGGGCCTACAACCTAGATTGCTCTATCCAGCAAAGCTATCATTTACAAAGGAAGGGCAGATAAAGTGCTTCCTAGATAAGGTCAAGTTAAAGGAGTTCATCATCATCAAGCCCTTATCATATGAAATGTTAAAGAGACTTACCTAGGAAAAAGAAGATGATCACAAATATGAACAGTAAAATGACAACAAACACAACTATCAACAACTGAACCTAAAAAAAACCCTAAGCAAACAGCTAGAACATAATGGAATCACAGCAATGGAGATCACATGGAGGGTTATCAGTGGGGAGGAGGAGGGGGGAGAAGTGGGAAAAGTTACAGGAAATAAGAAACATAAATGGTAGGTACAAAATAGACAGGGGGAGGGTAAGAACAGTATAGGAAATGGAGAAGCCAAAGAACTTATATGTATGACCCATGGACAGAAACTAAGTGGGGGGGTGTTGGTGAGGGGGTGCAGGGTCAGGGGGAATAAAGGGGAGAAAAGATGGGACAACTGTAATGGCATAATCAATAAAATACAAAAAAATAAATAAAAAACAATGTCAAAATAAAAAATCCTAACTATATGGTGGTTTACAAGAGTACACCCTAAATATAACAGGGTGTATATAACTTTCAAGAAAGCTTGAAAGTAAGAATGCATAAAGTTATACTACAAAAACCTGTTAAGCTATATACCAACATCAGATAAAGCAAAGTTTAGAGCAAGTATTACCAGAAATGAAGAGGGCATTTCACAATGCTTAAAGGTGTCAATTGACAAAAGAAATCTTTCAAATTTATATGCACCTAATAATGTAGACTCAAAATATATAATTCAAAATTTGATATAAGTAAAAAAGGAAATCAATCTATATAGATCAAAAATCAGTAAGAATATACAGTATCTGAATAACATAACAAAATTGACTTAGTTGATATATTTGGTATAGAATACTTTCATACTGCAGAATAAACATTATTGTCCCAAATGCCCATTGGAACATTTATCAGATTGACAAAATACTGAGCCAGAAAGCAAGGCTAAACAAATTTCAAAGGATTCTATCATACAGAGTTTCCCTGGCCATAGTTATTAAGCAATTATACCTAGAAAATCACCAAGTATTTGAAAATTAATCAATATGGGTCTAATTAAACCATGGGTCAAAGAAGAAGTCATAATGAAAATTAGATAATTAGAAATCATAATGAAAATTGATAACGATTGGCAATGAAAATATGACATAGCAATTCTTGTTTGGTGCAGTGGTGGAAGGGAAATGTGTAGCCTTAAAATGAATACGAAAACTACAAGGGCTAAACGCCAAGGAGCTGAGTGCTCATCTCAAGAAGTTAGAAAAAGAATAGCAAACTAAACCAGACAATGAAGGAATAAATATAAATGTAACAATGAATAAAATTAAACTAACCCAAACCCACCAAAAACAGAACACAAAGGATGAAAAAGCCCAAGTCAGGCCTTTGAAAAGATAATTTTTTCTTAAGCCTCACCAAGAGAGAGAAGGCAACAGAGTCAGCTGAGGAATGGAAGCAGGGACCTGCTCATAAACGTCACCAACACTACAAGGGTGAAAGAATGTTGGGAGTTACCTTATGCCCATAAACTGGAAAATGAAAATGTGCCGGACATACTCCTGTCGTAGTGACCCTCACATTGTAGTCTGCAGACCCTCCCGGGCAATCCGTGAGATCAAAATTATTTTCTTAACATTAACTCATCATCTGCCTTTTCTGCTGCATTAACCTTTCCAACGATTTGCAAAAGTGGTGAGGAACCAGCAGATGCCTTGTTTATTTAGGAGGAATCAAGGCCACAGCGCAAAACTGTTCCAGTGGCCATTGTATCCTCTACCACCGTAGGGAAAAATCAGTGTCCTCGATGAAACAGGGAAATACATTTTCATTAAATCTCATTCCTCCGAGATGTACTTTTAATATTCTGTGTGGCAAGATGGGAAGTATGCACAAAGCTCTTCTTCCGCACATCGAAGTAGAGTCTTCTTCAAAGAACAGCCCTTTTGTGACGGAGTTGTGAGCTGAGCTGGTCACCTGTTTTCATGGGATGCCATTTTTCCTTGAGAGGATGACCAAGTGACAGACTGTAGTTACTCAGACTTCAGCATTTGGTACTTTCTCAAAAGTGCAGTGAGCCTGTTGCTTTGAGGAAAACAACTGACAGTATTTGTTACCGATGATAAAATTAGAGCTTTTGACCAAAAATTAGAATCTGCCACTGTGAGCTTTATAGCTCACAGATAAAAGTATAGCTGATTAAACCAAAGTTGATATGAATAAATGTGATTTTTATATTGTAAAGAAAATTTGTTAACATTTAGAAGATCTGCATAACTCAGGGGATAATTCCTTTCTAAGTAATCAATAAATGATCTTATAAAATCACATACAGGTGAATGATCCATTTTAAGTAAGATAAACCAATGGATTTTAATATAATTCAGTACAAATGGGATTCTACAATGCAACTAGCCTTTAAGAAACTACCATTTGTCAAATTTTATGAAAGCGCAATGTAGCAAGCAAGAATATCAGTCATTATCTGAAAAGGCTATTAAAATACTTCCCTCTTTTGCAACTGTACCCATGTGTGAGTGAGGCTAGGTTTTCTTCGTATGTTTCAACCAAAGTTACATAATGCAACATATTGTATGTAGACACAGAAAATTCAGGAGTCATATAATTTTTCACTTGGAAGCATTATTTTAAATAAAATTCTAACATGTAATGAGTTTATTATTAGTTCATTTAGAAATAACATCTCTAACATGTGGTTTTAATTTCTAATGCAGTAAGTATCAATAAATGCAAGCCACATACATTATTGAGGGGCCTTAATAATTTCCTAAGATGTAAAAGTATTAAAAAACCACTCTGTTTGAGAACTGCATTCCTAGGAGAAACTCGATTTACCAAAACCAACTAAAAAAAGAGTAGAATATCTGCATAGTCCTTTGAAACTGAATCCCTACTTAAAAGCCTCCTCAAGATGATTCCAGATCCAGGTGGCCTTACTGGTAGGCCTCCTACGTGAGTTCTAAACGGAATGCCGTATTTCTTAGGCGTTCCAAGCCCGTTTCTTGAAAACAATACTCAAGTTTTGGAAATCTACAGAGATCTGTTGTCGACCTGTGGTCAACTCCTTGCAGGCAACCATAGTTTGGGGAACGGACTCCAGGTTCCTAGCCAGGCTCTGATTTCTAAGCCGATCACGGTGGTTTTGTTTCTCCCATCAGTGACTAGTTTAGAAAATCAGGACTTCAGGACAAGTCGAGAATCTTGAGTACGTCAAATCTTGTATTAATGAAATGCAAGGAATAACATGCTGAGACTTCTGGAAAATTTTAGCACTCAAGAGAGGTAACAGCTAGCATTTTTTTTCCTGAACGATGATGTGTATGTAATAAGGTCTAGAAATAGACACCTGGGTCCAGTCTGAAAAGAAAGGCAGCAGACATAGGAGGGTAGAGTTGAAAAAATTACAGATGTACAGAGCTGGAGTAACACAAATACACCAATCCTGAAAAATCTACCTCTGAGCCAATTTCTGTTGAATTGGGTTTTCTCTTTCTTGTAACTATAAGCATCCCAAGTACATTAGTATTCAGAACTATTTTTAAAAATACTGTTTCTATTGTTTTTTACAAGGAGCCACTCCCAAATTTATAAGCTAGACCAATCTCCGTTTTGTCTAAAGAAAGCTGTCCCCGACTGTTGACATTCCTGTCACACTGTGGACTCCCACTGGGACATTTGTGGCACACTGCACCACCACCTGCGCAGTGGCAGCGTTGAATAAGGCGGTGGTTAGGGGCGCCAACTCCCACGCAGTCGAAAATCCACGTGTCACTTCTGACTCCCCCAAACTTTGGTTGTCCCTCGGTATCTGCAGGGAACTGGTTCCAGGCCTTCTGGACGCTGAAGTTTCTCGTGTGAAAGAGTGGAGAACAGGGCGCCGTCAGGCCTCTGCATCCACTGATCCCCAACCAGGGATATGGAGGGCTGTGTATTTACTGAAAAATCTGTGCCGTTCTTACCTGTTGGCTCAAGGGACAACTGTATTCCACACACAGCTTCAATCTAGTGCTGCCCTGGGATGTGAACTCTGACAGAGGCAGGCTGAGAGCGCGTGCTCCAGGCTGGGTCTGGAGACCCAGTGTATTCTGGTATGGGCCAATTACTCCGTATTCATAGTGTTCTCAGAAACAAAAAGGAACCCTGGACTAAAGAATGGCTTTTCCTTTTTGGGATAATTTACTAGGCAACCAACATTGAATGGTTTCTTAAAAGGCTTCCAGACAAGATGGATTCATCTCTAGCCATTTGTTGATGTATATCCTGAGAAACTACAAAGCAATCTAGGGACCCTCTTGTACCAGATTACAGTCCCCCAAATATAGTTTAATTACATATAGTTTTCTTTAATAAGCACATATGAAGGGGAGAGAAAGAGCATTTGGCCATGGTCCTTACTTTACAAGGTGTTTTACCTTTCCCAGAGGAGAAGGCATCTATGTGGTGAGAGTCATTGGCTCCAGGTCAGTAAAATATTTCTGGAGCCTTTAGGAGGAAAAATACGAAGTAAACTGTACTTTTAAGAATAACGAAGAGGTTTTAAGGGACCTGAATTTCATGTCAACCTCCCTTTGAATCTCTGGGTCTAAGATTAATGTGGCTCACGAACATGGAGAATTCCTTCTTTTGAAGATGTGTTTCATTTAACCAACATATTTCCTGTCACCAGAAAAAATGACTGTCCTTTAAGACTAAATACCACTCCATTTCCAGTTGTGCCGCTGTGATCCTGGCAGGAAGACAGTAAACTGTTTGGGACTCTGGGTTGTAACTAATAGTTAAAATGACTCACTAAAGCCTTAATACGTGATCTAATCAAGAGTATATCTATTCTCATTTTAAATCAGCTTGCATTTCTTGTATTATACATCAAATCAGTGGGTTAGTACACACCCCACGTTAGCATTTGCCTTTGATGACCATAATCTAAATTTTTGTGTGCAGGCACTGTAATTCAGTGTAATATAGTGAACACAGGTCTGTCCAGGAAAAGCCCATCCATTGCTAATATAACGAGAACAGTTTATGTGACATCCATGTAACCTGGCGGCCAAGGAGGATGGACTGGAATGCACATGTGTGAACAATGACGACGTCACTGTACTAGTCAGTGGGGGTGGTAGAAGCTGTTGAGCATGTGTACTGTGTGGCTGTCACATCCAAAATGACTGAGTAGAACAACAAATCTGCATCAAATTTTGTGTTAAGCCTGCACATTTCTTCACGGAATCTACTGATTCAGAAGGCCACAGCTGTGGGCAACAGGTGATTGGCAGCTTCATCACAACAGTGCTCATGTATTACATCTCGTCCAGTCTTTTTGTGTAACATCAAATCACCGTGGCTCAGTCCCCCTAGAGCAGTTCTGGGACTTCTGGCTTTTCCCAAAACTAAAACCACCCTTTGAAAGGCAATGACTTCAAACCATCAATGAGATTCAAGCAAATATGACAGGACAGCTGATGGTGATTGGGAGAACTGTGTGAGGTCCCAAAGTGCCTACTTCGAAGGGGACTGAGGTGTCACTTTCCTGTGTACAAGGTTTCTTGTGTCTTCAATAAATGTCTCTATTTTTCATATTACATGGGTGGATACCTTCTAGACAGACCTCACATATACGTTTTTATCATCCTGCATGCTCCAGCTAATATTTTATCATTTATGACACATTCAGATAAATTTCATAGATGTAAATGACCACCTTTCTACCAACTGTAAAGATGCCCTTTTAATATGAAATATATACATTTCTATTGTAAGGTGAATCACGTTTATAGGCCAAAGCTTGTTTCAAATGATTATTTCAGAACCAAGTACATGTTTTTAAAATATGCTATACAGAAATTAATATGGCATACACTAATTTTTTTTAATTTGACAAAAGTGGACAGAAGACAAAATGAAAAAAATTTTATTTCCTCAGTGTTTTATCAGTCAATGCTGTATTTTTGATGCAATATATTTGCAAAGAAAAAAGAAACAATCTCAGCTTTTATTTCCCATTTTAAACAACTACAGTATTTACAAACTTGAGAATAAGGACCACTCAGACACACACACACACTCGCAGACACACACACGCACAGACGCCCTGCTCTCTGGTTTATACTGAATGCTGGTAGAGGCAGCAAGCCTGTCCGAGCCCACAGTCCGAGACGAGGCAGCCGCTGTCCGCCCTCACGCCCCCCTTCCTAGAACCCTTACCAGTGCCCCCCTGACATCTCATCATGTAGCGCTCACTTCCAGGATCGTACAGGGTTAAGGTAATCAGTTCTTACAACTTACTTTTGTTTAAACTACAAGCTTTTAAGAAGCATAAGCACACATGAGTGTGCCCCCATTTCTATTATTTGGGTGTAGAATCAAGCTTTGTAATATAGAGAATCTCATTTAACACAATTACACTGAACCCAGGAGACCCCAGGGGCAGCGGCCTCATTCTCTACCGCCTCTCCGCTGTCAATTCCAGGTCATCAGCCTGTCTGTGCTAGCAACACTCGGACAGCCGTCCTCATCGCGGTCTCAGTGTCCTGTGTTCCTCACCTAGCATGGCTTCATGGAATCATACACTGTCGGGTATGGAGCTGAGGCACGAGACAAAGAGCATAACCCTATAAAACAGGTGAAGTCTTAGAACACAGTTGTCGTGTGGCCCTGTGACGACAGTCAGCTCTGGTTCCCCCAGAGGGTCATGCTGCTTTCACAAAGTGGCAGACAAAGAAGTCCGGCTCACAGACAGAACTTACTCTAACCCAGAAAGAACATGTGGCTGATAAGCAACTAAAAGAAATCCTCATCGCATACAGATGATTTTGATGAGGTGATTCAAAGCAGAAGATATACTCTTGTTTTACGCAAAATTAACACTCCAGTCACATACCTACCAGATCTACCTGTATAATAAATTCCTTTTCAGTCACAGTTCTTACCTAAACACTGAATAAGGTAAAAACGAGAAGGTCTAGATGTACATCAGCTAGATTGTCTTTTTAAACAGAGAAAGCAAGCATGGCTGGTTTTCTAACACTTGAAAAAACCCACTATACACACCCAACATAACATTAAAATTTACGCTGCACCCACACATGGCGTTTCCTCTTCCTCCAAATCAATAAAACTCAGTTTCTACATGTGACTGAAACAGAAAGCTCAAAGTTCATTAACAGCTTCCAAGTACGATCTTAGCCTTGACTGACGTTCTTTTCTCCACTTTCCTTGGAATTAAAGGAAAAGCCTCTAAATAAAAAAAATGGATGTTTTATATCTAATTTGAACAAGTATCCTATCAAAAAAATCTTTGATTGGGTCTGTGTCCAGGCAAAGTAATTTTATGTTATCACATTACACTATTAAACAACTATGAATGAATACTCAAGATTTAAAAAAACGGGGAGGTCTCTGCCCACACTCATGAAAAAGTAATGACCAACCTGGGCTGCAGTTTATAGTTCAGTGAATACAAATTCAAACAGTTCTCACTCAAAATCACTAGGTTATCTTTGTCTCAAGTCACATATTTAGGAGGAAGGATTTCTGAAAGTTACCTAAAAGTGCAAGACGATTTCAGACTCAGAAAACCCTAAATTTGGAAGACCCAGTTCTGGATGAATGACTCGACGCAGAGATCCACTAACGAGAAGTTTCTGGCAGAGGCAGCAGGACGCTGCTCAGAAGCGAAGTGGAACTGATTAAGGCCAAGCTACACTTGCTTAGATGTGAGGCTGTTCTTTATATTTCAAAATGAAATGTAAAAACAAACCAAGTCAGGAAGAAAGATAACATCTTCTTAATGAGATGTAGTTCTCTATATAAAAATGTGTACAGTATTTTCCTTGCTTTTGCACAGATTTTATTTATCTTTAGAGAGATGGAAAGGGAGGGAGAGAAACATCAATGCATGAGAGACTCATCGACTGGTTGCCTCCCACACGTCCCCAACACCAGGGACCTGGCCCGCAACCCAGGCGTGGGCCCTGACTGGGAATCGAGCCGGCGACCCTTTGGTTCGCAGGCTGGTGCTCAATCCACTGAGCCACACCAGCCAGGGCTCTACAGTATTTTCATTGCCTGACATTTAGTACAGAGTAATTTTCCTCAGAGTATCTCACTCACTATCTCCTTCTGTTTCAAAGATTAGTAGAAGTTTTTCAGGTATACTGGAACTATTTTTAAAAATACTTCAAACCAAAAGAAGTTAATCTCCCAGCAATGGAAACCCAAAGAAGGCAGAACACTGACGAAATCTGTTCGCTAATTTCCTGAAAGGCAACTGATCTCTTCTAACCATAAAAAATAAACCGCACCAGCTATTCTCCCAAGACCCTTAAATATCAACAAATTAATCTAGGCCCTTAACAAAATTAAGAGTTCTTTAGAAAAAGTGACCATTTGAAGTTTTATCAAGTAAGCAGGAAGATTAACCAAAAGCTTAATTTTGAGTTATAAAATTATTTTTGCCACTGAATGAGAAGAAACAAGAAGAGAAGCTAATGATTTATACACATTTCAGGACTCTCTGTCGAAGGAAAAAAAATAAAATGACAAAAAAAAGAGCCAGATATTAATGAAACTAATTTAAAAGAAATAAATAAAATGTTAGTGTTTTAATCACCTACTCTCACTCTGAAGCCATGCAACTGAGGGCATCGGCAATGGAGAACGAAGGGGACGGATGCACACGTGTGCGCGGGCGTCTCTCGCACTGACACACACGGGGCGGGGAGTCGGAACCGGCGGCTCCCTCCTCCGGGGGGTCAGCAGAGTTCAGACAGGTAAGATCAATTTAAATATGTGCATTTCTATGTAATAGTTTAGGTCAAATTATTGTTAAGACACAAATTTTTCTTTAATTATCCCTATTTCCCTTGACACAATTACTAGAAAACTATTATAATTTTTAAAAGACTATCAGTTTTAGGCTTAAAAAATAAGAAGAGGGTTCTTCTTAGGATTCCTGCTTCATGAACGCTCGCTACAGGGCCGTCTGGTAACAAAACTCAACTTGTCTTTAGAGAAATGCCCACCAGCTGCCGCCCCAATACATGCACGTCCCATGTAAAACCTACCCTGGCGATCGAAACCTGACTTCGGGAGTGTGCGGTGTGTTTAACAATTGGGTGTAGGAGGTAGAGGGCTAGGAAAAAAGTAACTCTAGCCCTTCCGATCGAATCATCTGAAATTCAGATTTTCTTCCTATATAGGAAAACGAATTAATTTCCACCTAGGACTGAAAAGGGCTCCGCTCGCCCTCTCGCCAACTGGGGCGATGAGCACAGAGGGGTCACATCCGTTTTTGAGGGAACCGGCAGCAGGGAGCGCGACTCCTTCGAGAAGATTTAAATAAATACGTATCTGTACAGATAATCATATAATGAGCTTCAGAAGACAGAAGAAAAGCCTGACTCTTAATGGCCTACTACAGATTGGCCAGAAAGAGGCAAATGCAGAATATAACGGCACTCTCAGGAAAACACACTTTGGTCAATTTAGAAAGGGTGCCCCTGTGTAAAGGTTCAGAAAACCACCTGACAAATGTTTTCAACAGCGAATCTTGCAGAGTGTGACGTCGGGGAGCGTGAGCACGAGGCACCCTGGGCTCTGAGTGACCGCCGCAGCTCTGAATCAGAACAAGGACAGGCGAGTGTGTTCCAGGTGGAAACGCAGTGAGCGGCTGCGCACTGGCTGTTTCACTCCCCCGCTGAAGCGCTGCCCTGCGCAACGCGCGTCACAGCAGAAAGCCAGCTTCTCTCTCCTGTCGCCCCATCGAAGAGACCCTCTACACCCATGCTGTCCGATACGGAAGCCACTGGGTGTGTGCGGCCAGTGCGTGCTCGGAATGCGGCCAGTCACATGCTGCCACAGTACTACGTGGGGTCTACCAGGTGAAATAGGATGTCTGATGAAGACCAATTTCATCTCCGCTGTCATTCCGGAGGTAGAGAGGCGGCTGCTCCTAAACGCTCGGAGGAAACGTACAGTGTTCTTTTTCACTTAACAAGGTCAAGTTATCTGAAGGATCTTAAAAATGCCCCAGTTGACAAATACAAATTGCAGTTCCCACCTAGCCCAATTGTAAATCTGGGTTATATGTTTCCCTGAATACATGCATTAAAAAAATAAAATTTAAGTTATGAGACAACATATGAATTAAGTCAATTTCACAGTTATAAATATTTCAAATTACAGGTAAACGCTGTAAGTTACAAGAAATAAAATTCAAGTAATAGAAAAAGGAGAGAGAGAAAAATAAAAGACAAAGCTATGAAAGAGGGATATAACAATAAGAACTGCACCATTTGGATAATTTTGTGTGAAAAAATTTTACTTGATTAACTAAACTGCATGTGAATGACTTCAAGAGCTAAGAACTCTTAAAATAAAAGGCAATCAATCCCTCCTTTAAATTCCTGGATGTTCATCTTCTTCTTTGAAAAGCACAGGTATCTTCTTCCCAGGACTGACCCCCACAGAGCTGGCCCCGCATGGAGGGCGGCAGAGGGCCCGGCTCCCTGCCCAGAAGCCCGGCTGTGGTACGGACACAGGACCTGGCGGCAGCGTCCACAGGACTGGCTCACGGATTCTGGCTCCGGGAAACACCCGTGACGAAGCTCTGTCCCTCTCGAGATTTAGTGCTCGTCTTAGAGAAAGCATCCACTGTACTGGCATGAAGTGGAGACCACTAACCAAAACGGGCAGCGCGGCTCCTGCTGTGTAATGTTTATGAGGAAAGGGAAGGGGTTAATCCCAAAGGCAATTTAAATAATGGTATTTTATTTTTATATATAAATAAATGTTCTGAGAACTCTCAGACTTTAGTGCATTGTTGTAAAAAATTAGTGCAGTTTTTTTTTCATTAAAATTTTTAGCGCTCAAGGAATAAGATAATCTGTCTGTTCATAGTCTCTTTCACTGTACATTAAACTTTTATACTGCTATATGTCAAACAGAAGGTCTCTACACTGGTCTGTTTTGAAAAATCAAGGTAAATGGATTTTGTGTTCTATGACAAAACATGGCAATTATTTTTGGCAAAGAAATTAGAAAAATATGAGATCATGGTTAGAAATCAAGTTTGTTGATTTAAAGCATAGGCAATGCATAAGAAAAAACTTTTTTAAAGGATGTATTTTAACAGAACTTTATCCTTCATGCAAAATGTTTTCTCGGCAGCTAACTTAAAAAAAATATTTCAGCTTTATTTGGGGACGGAGACAGTGACGGGAGCAGGGGCGAAGGGCAGAGGAGAGGCGTGCAACCAGGCCCGCGCCGTCCCAGTCTCTCCTTCGCAGGACCCACGTGCCCCCTGCAGGCGTCTTCTGCTCTCTCCTCTCTTTTCCCAAAGTCTTGGAATCGAGAGGAAAAACGTAGTTACAAAGCGTGGGCTCACACTTCAGCCCCAAGCTCTAGGACCCCAGTTTCGATCACAGTCACGTATTTGTCGTCAATCTGGACCAGGAGCACTGTCTTGTCGATGTGGGATCTAGTGCCTGGATCCCTGCTGCAAGGCACCCATCGGTGAATCACCTAATGATTCAGAGTGAAACGAGAAGTCAGTGGCAGAGACCTTGAATACACTCAACAAGCTCCTGTCCTTCACTTAAGACTAGAGGCAGCAGTTCTATCAGGTAATTAAACATGAGGACATAAATCAACGGAAAACATGGATGCAAGCCGGTCAGCTACGAAACGCCAGTGCCCGTGGGCCTCGCAGGAGAACTTACGTGGCCTTCCATCCCCTCCTGAGGGCTCCAGTCCTTCCAGCTGTTCCTCCCGGCTTTCAACCGGACGCCCTCATCGGGCCACTGCAGCTCTTTCCTTCTGGACAGGTTGATCCCATCCAGAATCTGACTGGGATCCACGATCTAAATGGTAAATAAATTCAGATCATTCCCAATTCATTTTTCTCTTGAAGATGAAAAATTACATCATCCCCAGCAAAATTCCACAGGATTCTCTGTGTCTTAAGTTCTCCAGTGTCTACAATAGAATAAAAAACAATCTCAGGACCCACCTCCCAAATCCCTTCAGCCTGCTACGCAGACCTTCCTGCACCGGCCACAGGACAAGGGCAGAGCAGGGGCCAAATGACAGCACCGAGACACTGCCTGCTTTCAGTTTATCCACGGCAGAAGCTTTTGTTTTAACATTAAAAAATGTTCTAGTGTTCAGACTAAGTAATATAAGATGTGTTTTCACAAGAGTCCTTTACACAACAAAGAAGTAACAATAAACGTGTAGGACGAACAGTGCAAGAAGCAGCCTGGGCTCACTCACTTGGACTCTGTAAATCACCTCCCCCTTTTTGGCGTGTGAACTATTGGCAGGACTTAAGGTGTTGCCTGGCGGTGCGTCGGAGGTGCTACTCTGCCCCCCGTCTGTCCCAAGAAGGCCCACGAGGGTGTGGTGCTTGAAGGCTGGGATGCTTTGGCTGGAGCTGCTGGAGGAAGGCAGGCCGTGCTGCAGGCAGGCTGTGCCACCCTGGCCGGAGGGCTCCACCTGGTTCACCATGGACAGGCGGGACTGGATGGAGGACGGCAAGTTCCGAAGCGATATCTGACTGGTAGAAGAGCGCCGACAGGGCACGAGCCCTGTGGTGGACATCCGGAGGGAGGAGTGCCGGCTGCTGTAGCAGTAAGAAGACTGGCTGGCGACTGAGGCCCGAGCCGGGGACTGTCTGACCAGGCTTGACTGCACAGAGTGAGAGCTGTGGCTGGTGCCTGGGGAACGGGAAACACAGCGCCCGTTCTAAGTAGAATGATTCAAACACAGGTATTTTTTAATAGATTCTACGACTTCAGAAGACTAACTACTTCTCAAACTATAGTATTAATACCCTTACAACCTATCCCGATGACAAGCTACACTGCCTACAGATGGTGATACCACAGTGTAGTTTTCATACACATTAAGGGGTTACATATAAATATAAATTATCAGTGATACTGAACAGTAGGTTTTTCTGTGTCCTTTGTCAAAAGGCTTGGAAAGAAGTTAAATAAATTATATTAATTATTATTAGCCTTTAAAAAGGATACTTTGAAAGAAATATTTCAAATACTATATATATTTATATGTGTAAAATGATTAATATAAATACATGATAATGCCGAACTGTGAATCAAACAAAATATTCAGTTTATGTTACTTCCAAGCAGGTAACGTGCCATCCTCTGCACACCTGCCACCTGAACCCCGCGACTAAGAGGCACTCGCCCAGTTCTGTTTCACGTTACCGAGTGCTGGAGGGTACGACGTGACGGGCGGGTGGAGTCCTGCTCCGGGCCCCTGGCCTGAGTGTCCTGTGCTTCCTGGGGACACAGTGCTGTGGGGATCGCTGGCAACTGTTGCATTGTTACTGGTGCAAGATGTCCCACCTCCGGTATCAGAATCTTCAATATTGCCACCGCTGTTACATCCAGCTCCACAACCTTTCCGTAACCTAGGAACAAGTACCAGAGTAGGAAGCACTGTCCCAAGAGCACTTCAAAATAAGGTGTTTTATTCATTTTTAGCTGTCCCAAATGCTTAGCGCTATTAATGTGCACCGTGGAAAGTCTCTCTGGTGCCATGAACACCAGGAACACGAAGTCTGCTGTGTTTTCCTGCCCTCCCCTCACACTCACTGCCCCGACGCTCCCCGTCGGTTCCACTCTTCCACCCTCCATCTGTCACCTTTATGCACCATGATCAAGACCTGCACACGACACAGTCGTGCCCTTAAGGTCACAGCTGGAAACAGAATTCTCGCCAGTGTCTACTCAGTGCCTCTGAAGTATAAAACACCAGAAAGCCCAATTTACTTAAACTGAACCTAATTCATGCTGCAGGGCATCTGAAGGGAGCTGCTGCAGTGACGCCTCTTCCTTCCATTTATTTATTTTTTCACGTGGGAGGGACCGACTGTCCCTGTCTCCCACGACTGTCTTGGTTTGCGCACTGAAAATCCAGTGCCCCTGATGTGGCCCTCAGTCCTGGGCAAACAAGGCAATTCCACGGCAACGCCTGTTTTCTAAAAAACTTTGAATATTACCCTGCTCTGTGTTCTTCCTCCTGTCTGAAGGGGGACTGATGTTAAAACGGTGAAGCCTTACTCTTGAACACTGAGTATTCCTAGAAGAATTTAAAAACACGTATTGAGTTTATTGCCCTAATCTCAGGTCCTGTTTTTCTTAAGCTCTGATTTAAGGATCTGAACAACTCTTAAGGAACTGAAAAGAATAGTCTGCGATTTTTTCACCACCTATCACCGAATTGGATGTTCCTGCACCACACACCACAATTCACTAGACCAAGTGCAGAGAAAAGATTAATGCGCATTCCTGAAGACACACTGCAGATCTGAGATCTGAGTGACGACTGCGCCGTGGAAATGGCAGCGGTCCCTGCACTGCACGACCGGTTTCAACCTGAGTGGACTGCTCCCCCTGCTGCTAGAACGGAATAAAACAGAAGGAATTAATCTGCACAAGTTTCCCAAGTTTTTCTCTAATTTGTCCTGTTTGCTGACCACACATTCTAATAGCAGCAATAGACTACAAACAAAACTAAACAAAGGGATTAGTCAAGACCGTATTAAATGCTGAGGCAAGGGCTCTTAACCAGAGCTGTACATCAGGTTTATCTAATAAAAATCTGAAGATAAAAGTGCTCAGACTCTACTTCCTAAAGTTCAGATACAACAGATTGATATCGTGCAGTGGAATGTGTGTTTTTTCTAAAGACTTTCCGGGTGACACTAACACACAAGGCCTAGCTCGAGGGTCAGGATGCGCCACCACTGAAACATGCGAACCCGTGCCTCACCTGTGCCAGGTTGACACTATGAAGTTTCTGATATTTCCCAAGCTGATAGGTCCCCCAAGAATTCCTTTAAGCTGTTCGTGGCTGTCAGAGTAAGAAGTTGTCAGTGGTGAAACAAAGATTGGGTAGCCAATAGGCTGATCACAGGATGAGTTTATCATGTTTCTCAGAGCTTGCTTTGCATTCTGGATGCTGCCTCTCTCAGGGTTTCGGTTACGCAGAAATACAAGCTCCTGCTGCTGCCCTGCCCAGAGGCCGCGGACGCACTCCTTATTCACCTGAAAACCAGAACACACAGGAATTAGGTTGAAGGGCCAAGAATGAAGTTCACATAAACACAGAAAGGGGAGGGATACAAACGACGTTGTGACGATCGACTGTGAAAAGCAGGAAACAAGTAGAGACAGGTCACGTTTGAACAGGTTAACCAATTTTCCACTGCATTAGCAGGCTGTTAAAAAATAAGCACCTACAGAGCATTTCTTCTGCTGTGTCTTGGAAAAATATCAAGTAAAATGTAGTTCATTTCGTTTTCCAAATTAGTGAAGTACTGAATTTTGTAACAGATATTCTCTATAGAAACCAGAGGTAACAAATAGTTAGAGTTAAAATGTTCGTGACTTTGGGGCTTGATTAAATGAAGTTGAGAGAAAAATAACCACTATAAACTATCAAAATACAATTTTAGGGATTAAGCCTATTAAAGTCCTAAGATGTTTACCAAAACAAACAAAATCCAAGGGAATGTTAATGTGAATCATTTACTAATTGCTATTCAGTACAACCTATGGTACAATTTTGCAACCTAGGAATTGCATCGTATTAGCAATACAGAGCTGTGTTTGAGATTTGCCCAAATAGCACATAAAAGAGATTTAAAAAACTGCCAGAATAGAAATAAGCAAAAATGTTAAGGCCTTATGGCATATTAGAAAACTTCAGAGGACAGACTAAATTACTGACAAAATAATTAAAATTAAGTGCTTATAAATAATAAATGCTAATGCAGTATGCTTATTTTTTTTTCTGTAAGAGTTTCAACTACTTTTTACAAGTTTGGATAAGACTGTAAGTTGCCATTTTTTCCAGATGCCAGCTGATGCCTCAAAAGCTTACCTTAATGACCCTGAAGCTCAGGTAGCGCCTGTTGAGCATGATGATCTTGTACTCGTTGGTGCCGTCATCCATGACGTGCCGCAGTGCCAGCAAGGAGGGCGAGTTGGCCAGCACTGCGCTCCGCCATGCGGGGTCCCCTTCGTGAGCTATCACGAGGTTTTTTTCATGAGATACAATGGCTTCATAGAGCACAGTAGGGTCATCGTACTCATCTGGAGAAGTGAAATGATCCTGTACACAGAAATAAAAAGTTTACCTTTTTTAGGAAACGAAGAGAATGACTTTCAGGATGACAAAAACTTCTGTAATTACTAAATCAGTTACTAAATGAAAATTTCAAATCAGCATGTTGTTATTAGATGTAAACTGTGTGAAAAACACTCTAAAACTGCATTTAAGTCCTCGTATTACCATCTAAACCTAGGAGGGAGCTAAGACTCTTTGAGCTTCCCTTTTGGTATTTGTGAGTGCCAGTAACATCTGCTCAGCCTACCTGACAAGGCTGCTGCCAGAGTTAGAGCAACAGTGCCTTGGAGAACTCTTTACGTTCCCATGAAACATTACTCGCACGCACAGCGAGCGCTTTTATCATCCTCAGGCAGCCTGACCCCCAGACGTGGGCGTGCGTCCCTGGGGACGCTGCCTTCCTGCTCCCTCTCGTCTCCCCTTCACAGACAGCACACTCCTCCTCAGTTGGCTTGAGCACAAATCCGTTACTTTAACTGTATATGAAAAGTTATCAACCTCTTCATTGTAAATATGAAGGCAGCCAATGCAATATTTGTGTTTCCTTAATAACACACCATTTCAGAAATCCAGACTTGTGTTATGGTTAGTTGGGTACATGTCCTGTATCTTCTGTTAATGTACAGGTTTCTGAATGAAAGACACATTTCATATAACCCTGTTTCATCCATGCTGCCTGCCACAGAACCTTGCACATGGTAGACAGATATTAAATACCCATTTACTAAATGAATGAGCAGCTATGAAGACCAGGAGGTTCTTCAGAAAAGATTCTACCAGCTTGTCTAGGACTAGGACCCTTACTCTGTCTGCAAAGCTC
>PVKM010023465.1:0-21149 GCA_004027735.1 Carollia perspicillata | reverse complement strand
TTGTCTCATTTCTCTTTCACTAGAAGGTAAGAATAAAACAGAGTCTTCTTCATCTCTGAGTTCCCAGCACCTGGTACAGTGCCTCACACATGGCAGGCACTCAATAATTACCTTCTGAATGCCAGGTAAGCCTGCATTTAGTGAGCAGGAGGTTGCCCTCTGGGAAGCCAGCTCTCCTTTGCAGGGATACTACAGTACGTGTGTCAGTCTCAGTCAATTGGGGGAAATTGGCCTCAGCATGCCATCCAAGTTGAAGTCAAGTATTGGAGGGTACAGTCTGAAATGTCAGAATAGTGTGCTCTACAGTAAAAATCAAATCTAATATTTTAAAATGTATAAATGTAGCTCCAAGCTCAAGCATCTCATGGTATCTTTCCCCAAGTTCCTCATCCAGACAGACACCAATAGGTGGTCTCTTTAATCATTAGAACCTGACTTCCTGTTGTGTTATTTACTAGATTGTGAACTAAACCACATGTAATGAACACTAGATTTCCTTGTTTATCTAAGAAAATTTTCTAGAACTGTAGTGGGCTTGGAGCTAGGTCTTGGGAATATCAGATGACAGAATATAGTCATTGCCCTTAAGCTCAGGCATTAATGGGGAAGTCTAGCATATGCCCATGTGGGACTAATATTATAATTCTGCCTACTTCCTCAGTTCACTTTCTTGAAAAGTTGTTACCTACTCCTCAGCCATGAAAACTTATAAGTTTCTATTAGATTCCCTAAAACTGACTATTCCACTGAATTGTCCCACTAACACCTAACCCTAGTGAAAACACCAGTGTCCCAAAAAGAAGTGGTGGGCACCATGTAAGCACAAGAGGTGCCAGTGCAATCTCCAGGTACCCCACCTACCCTGCCTGATGTAAGACAAATCCCTCAGAAGACATGGAAGCAACCCAAGTGCCCATTAATAGACAAGCAGACTAAAAAAACTGTGGTACATGTATACAATGAAATATTACTTGGCCATAAAAAGGATGGAATCTTACCATTTGAGACAACATGGATGGTCCAAAGGGTATTATGCTAAGTGAAATAAGTCAGATAGAAAAAGACAAGTATCATATGATTTCACTCATGTGTGGAATTTAAAGAAAAAAATAAATGAACAAACAAAACAGAAACAGACTCAGAGATACAGTGAACAGATTGACAGCTGTCAGAAGGAGAGGGAGTTGGGGAGATGGGTGAAAAAGGTGAAGGGATTAAGAAGTATAAATTGGCAGTTACAGAACTGTCACAGGGATGTAAAGTATAGCACAGGGAATGTAGTCAACAATATTGTAATAACTATGTCTGGTGCCAGGTGGGTACTTGAAATATCAGGGGGACCACTTTGCAAAGTATATAATCGTCTAACCACTGTTGCACCCCTGAAACGAATATAAAATAATGCTGGATGTAAACTACAATTGAAAGATAAACTATTTTTAAAAGAGAGAGAAATCTCTCAGGTCACACCCAACTTGGCCCTGCTTTACTCAACCCATAAATCAATCACAAAATGACACCCTTCCCAAGGGGGTGTTCTCAGGAGCCAGAGAGCCAATGCCACTCTAGTCCCTGAAGTAATCTACAGTGTTTTCAGCTACTGCCACTGCACCCAGGGGAAGGAACCTTGTTACTAGTCTGAGTTCTGCAGTGAAACTGGTAAGGAGGTAAGGCAAGCTTTACAGGTGCTGCCACACACATGGCCTCCCTGGGGCTGTTGCTCCTTTTCCTTTCCAGGCTCAGTGCTTCCAAAATGACGTCTGTTCTCATCTCATGCCAAAGCTCACGTCAGTCTTTCAACCTCTCGGGACTCATCTTTTACCTCCCATGGCTCCATTCACCTTCCTAACCAGATCCTTCCCTGCCCTTTAGAATGTACTATTCACTTTCATTAAAAGATTAAGAAAAACTATGTTCTGATTTGAAAATGTCAGAGATGTATGTATATGTATGGAGAAACTGAAGTCTAAAGGCAGACACTAATCTGTGAGGAAGGACAGCATGGGGGTGACATTCACACACTCTGGATGACTCAGCCGATGTCCAGGATCAAATCACTACCTTGTAGATGTGTCACCTCAGACACAGCTATTTCCTCAAATAATTTCTTTTACTTAAAAAGTTAATATCTGTGTCAAATTCTATGCCTCAATGTCTCCTCATCTGTAAAAATGGGGATAAGAACAGTACCCACCTCTTTGGCCCCTGAGAATATTAACAAGTTAATTCATGTAAACTGCTTAATGTCAGAGCTCAATAAACGTCACACGGCAAGCGGGGCTGTTTAACAGTGTTTCTTCTGGAGAAAAGAATTTTTAGGGTGAGTAGATTTTCAGTTTTCATTTTGTATAGTTGTGAGCTGCTTTAATTTTTGCAATGAGCTGGGATCAGGCTGTAATTACTACTGTATTAAAGAAAATAATAAACCATATGCCTTCCTTTTATATACTTGTTAGATTTTCACATTTTAGGGTCCTCTGTGAACACAGACCTACTCCCCTTTCCGTCCACAGTTCTCCCCAACTGTATGTCCATATGCACATGTGAGCAGTGTGTGTACACAGGGGGTTTATGTCATCATTTATGTTAGTTACTCACATGCTCCGAATGTCTGTGGTGCTGGGTATTCTTCATTTAGGAAGTGGTGTTATCTGTGCTGGGCAGTGCAGGGGTTGTGAATACAATGGCTGTCCACCCTAGCCCACTGCACAACTTGCTCCACACAAGAACCATCAGGGAAAGTCTTAGAACTAGAAGACAATCCATGGGCTCAGAAACAAAAATCTGCCTCCATGGCCAGACTGACCTCCTTCCTTTCCAAGTCCTCCTCCCTTGTGGCCTCAGCTTCCACTTCACCTGGTACCACTATGAAAAATTTCTGCCCACATAGATTATTTACAATAAAGATTTTCAACCACTGTGCCTCAAGAATTTTTCAAACATGCAATACCTGCCTAGTTAGTCAGAGGCACTGACCTTTTTTCCCTTAGACTGTCAAATTAAAAAATGACAACAGCCAACATAACAATAGCCACCTGCTATGAATAAATCAAAATTACCTATTTTTTTTGGTCAACATGGCAAAAAATACATACATATTTTTGTTTGTTTGTTTTTGGTATGCTGTGGAATTGCAGTAATTAGTTCTTGTGTGCTATGAAATGAAAAAGATTGAAAATTGCCATTTTAGGATAATGAATTATCTGAGAGAGAGAACAGGGGACTGCTGCTAGGCCTCACAGAACTGTATAAAACAGACTTCTTCCCCAAACTCCTGAAGAACAGAGATCAGCCATACCAGGGAAATGAGAGATTTAGCTGAACGAAGAAAGGAAATTTAGGGGCTGGAGCACTTTGATGGGAAAACTAGCCTGAATGGTACACTGGGGCTCTGTAAGGCTCTGGCAAGTATCAGAATAGAGAAAGGGGGAAAAAGGGGCTTTTCCTGGGCTGAACCCACAAATCCTCCATTGACATGCTCCTGCTTGGACAGCACAGAATTCTGATGCAGAATCCTGAAGACAGGTTAGCTGGGTGAATCTTGACGCAGCAGGCTGGGCCAGGGGACTCATCACTACTTATGAATACCACTTCTATGGGGAAATATATTTTAGTCCCAATAATTGACTTTATAAACCAGCAGTGGAACCCAGCCCATTCATAATTTGGAACCTCATTTAGGCTGAGACAAATCTAATCAAATTATGTGACCATTGCCAAGTAGATTAGAGCCTTGCCCTTTAGGTGCTCAATAAATGTTTAATGATGACAATAAATAACACCTTGTATCTAAGTACAGATAGTCCTTGAACTCTGTGGCTTCACATTGACAAGCTGTCATTGCTGGGTGCTGGGTGCTGCATGCTATGTCAAGCTCTTCCCCCAAAGAACCCACAGTCTCACCCCCAGCTCTCTCCTACCTGTTTGCCAGCTGCTGCTCAAAGTCCCCACATTGTCTCAAGAGCTCTCCACAGGTAGCTATTATCCTAAACAAAACAAAAAGCACTTTAAGTTCAAGTATCTGGAATGCCAACATTTACAGCACAAACATTGTCTCATTCATAAAAATTCTAACTATTCACTCCTTTGGTGGTGTTCTGGGTTCTGGGAAAGCAGTTAACCATTTGATAGCCTACCTGAAATGTTTCATTAACTAGTAATTAATGTAAAAGGCAAATGATAATCCCTTCTAATATTCTCACATCACAGGCCTCTGCTATGAATCACAGTTCTATCCAATATGACCTCAAATAATTTTACATTTTCAAACTAGTCATGTGCTTCTGGGCTTTGTCCTTGAGAAAGTGGGCTAGAAACACTCTGTTATCTAAAATTTAAAAGCCAAAATTCATTATTTAATGTTTGTTACATGCCTACCATTTGCCAGACGTAGAAAACTATCTTGATAATAGGAAAATTCTCTCTCTGATCACATGAAAGGCATGGAGAATATTCCACTTGTTTCTCAGAGATAAGACTGAATGGTCATCAGATCTGTATTTAACAACCTTAATTTTCAAGTAATTTTATGCTAGGCCTCAAACTCCAGCTCCTGAGTCCTTCAACACCAAACTATAATGTAAGGACAAATCCAAGGATTAAAAACATCTTAAGTCTAGTTAACTTTTAACTTTCTCTAAAAATGCTTGTCATCACCAGGGTATCTAGGCATTCCATCATAAAAAGGTTTATGAGAAAGTGAACTATTTCATGTACCTCAGGTACAATGAAACAACCTGTGCATAATATTTTCTGGTATTCCAAGCCACCACAGATGACAGGGGTACAATGAGCATCTAGAACATTAAATTTCATCCAAAAATTTCAAGCCTAGATCAGAGCCCACGAGGGAATAATAAATGGCCCTGAGAGATCTTAGATCCACCAAGAGACCAGAGCCGTCAGAGGTCTGTGCTGAGAACCACATTTGTCACAGGCGCCCTGCACACACCACCCAGACTACTGGTCAGGCAAAAAATGCATGTAGGGAAAGAACAGGTTCTCTCTTCAAGTGTATATCCAAGCAGAATGATTTTAAGGAAAAGAAACTTCTAGATTGCTTTTTATCTCAGGCTAATGGTACAGCTGTTAAGCCACCTGGGAGTGGGACAGCCACAGCACAGCTGAGAATGTATGCCTGGTCTAATGGGGACTTTGGCTACCACCACCAGTGGGTCATGCACTTGAGACAATATGGGCCTGGTGTTTCCACAGCTTCCGATTTCTAAATGACGTGAGAAATTTGGATTATGTTACATCAGGTTTTTAAATGTTAGCAACTAATCCAAAAATTTTTAAATGCTGTGATCAAAACAAGTATGTCCACAGGTCAGATCTGGCCACGGGCCAGCAGTGTGCCCTCTCTGACTGGACAGATCAAGGGCCAAACTTCTCAGGCCACTGGGGGCAACAGGTAGAGGGAACCTCTAGCTGTGTAGAGGTCACACAGGTTACTCCAGGATCTGGCTGTAAACAACCATTTGGGAAGGTAACTTCAATGCCTTTCACAAAACTCTTACAAGGCTCTTTGCAGACCCAATAGCACTGTCTTAGCATTTAGTATTATGGCACGCAGATCCCGAAATAGAATCCAATCAGCTATGCATTTTCTACAATATAAGCTCTAAGTTATTTTAGGTCTAAAAAACTATAGGTCAAGGGGAGAAAATCTTAAATTAAATATAAAAATTTTAAGTCATCACAGGAGATGAGGATTTCACAAAGAACTTATAAAATATTTTAGAAGCAAGAGGAGCCTTTTTGGTGTTTGTTGCATTGGGTTTTTGTTCATGGTTTGTTTTTAGAGTCTAGAGTATTTCCTTAAAAAAAAAAAAAAAAAAGACAGAGAAAAAAGCAACCCCGTACAACACATTTGTCATTTTATGTGCTACACTGTGCATATCAACGCAGATTACATGAGGCATGTGCCTAAACTACAACCCCCACACCACCTGACAGAGTTCTGAAAGGCCGTCCAATCTTCTTGAAAAAGGGAGTTGGGAGGAATGTCATCCAGCTTGCACTTCTTCCGTATGGAGTGGACAGTGCTGGTGAAATCAGACACATACCTGTGGAGAAAGGAACAAAAAGTGACAGGGCTGTAGTCACTTCTCAGACCTAAAACTCCTGGAATCATACGGTCTGCTGAACAAAGTGGTAATGACCTGGAGAGTGTCTTCAGAGGCTCCTACCCAAAGGTGAGACTCCTCATAATCCTCTGACCACAAAAGTCTTCTCACCTGGCAGAGATGATTTAAGAGATGCTCAAGATGAGGGAAGGGGGCAGCTGTGAAGACCACTACTCTGATGACCAGCCAGGTGAGAAAGATGCAGATAGAGTACTCCTTTGCCCTAACAGATGCAGTTATTTTTTTAAACATCATGGTGCCACTATAACACCTGACTGTCACCTAGGATGCTATAAGTCAGTTCAATAATATCCAGAGTATTTTCGCTGCATTCTAATCCCCTGAATTTGGATGACATAACCAAGCTCCACAACAGGCAGAAGCCTGACTTCAATGGCACAATGAAACTGGATTCAAAGTTAAAAACTGTCTTCTTCACAGACTGCTGTTCGCCCCCATTGCACACCACATACTTCCCTTCATAGCATCTAACATAACTATAATCAAACAGTTTATTTAATGTATGTGTTTTATGTTTACTGCTGTTGTTAAACTAGAGGCTCTGGGAGAACAGGAACTGTCTCACTGAAGCTTATAATCATATCCCCAGGAAGAGCACAGGGCTGGCACAAAGCAGACGCCAGAAATAGGTTCTGAATGAATGAAGACTTGACTGCAGGCTTTGACCAGTATCTCTGACCCTCAAGTTCCTCATCTTTAAAGTGGACTTAATCATCATGCCCACAGAGATCTCCAAAACTTCCATAGGCCTGTTTACTCTTGCTATCTCATTTGTCAGGATCCCCTCATTTCATACAATGGCCTCAGGCCTTCAGCCTTCCCAAACCCTGGGCCTCGCATTATGGTATCTAATGTTTTCCATTATTTTACCCAAGACTGTTACCACAAAGTATCACCCCAAAATAAATACAGATTCAGAGAATTTTTATTCTAAATAATAATGAAGTTAAGGGAGCTAAAGTGGCAGTATCATGGTCATAAAGTATTTAAACAAATACCATGATACCTTAATTTCCTCATGCTTTTATAGTTCTAAAACATACTTGCAGCTAAAGTAATCTTAAAAAACCTAATTACTGACCTAATTAAGTTACTTGAATGGCCAATATATAGTGACACGACAAGACTTAACTTGGGGCAGTGAACACATAATGCAATATTCAGATGATGTATTACAGAATGTACACTTGAATCCTACATAATTTTAACTAATGTCACCCCAGTAAACTTATTAAAATTTCAAAAAGAATTATAACCAAGTGTTTTATTGAAAAGTTTCTTAGAATGGACTTAATATTGTCTTCTGTATTGCCTCATGGAGTTGTCATGATGTTAAAATGAATGAAATAATATACACAGAAATTTTCTGAAAAGTATTAAATGAAAGCTGTTATGGAGGATACTGTTTTTAAGGCAGTATGGTTCTTGGAACATGAACAAGTGAGTGCATGACCTTGGGAGGGTGTGCTACAGAGGACAAAGCTGGGGCATCATGTTCTCTGGAAGCCAAGAGGCTCCCTGAAAACCTATGGCATTTGTGTGCATCACAGGAAATCGTGCTTCTCTTGCTTCCCAAACCACATGGTCTAAGTGAGGAGAATGGCATGCCATAACCCGGGGCACAGCCTAAGGAGTGCATTCATGTGTTGGAAAGAAAGGCCAGTCAAGAAGCCAAATGCCAAACACTGCTTCAAACCCACCTACTAACCACAGCTGCACTGCTGCTCCCTCTGCAAAGGCCTCAGGCTTCCATGTAGAAAGCTACAAAACCAAGACTCCTCTGACAGCACCTTCCCTTGGCACCAAGAGGTGAGAGCTTTCTTGAGGAATCAGTCCTTGAGGGGAGGAGAAAGGCCTCAACAACAAAATGACAAAGGAATGTTGAAGAATACAACTGCACTTTAGCTGTAGGATCCCAAACGACTGTGTCACCACCCTGTAAATCTGACAAATACGTGCAAGAATATGCCATCCAGCCCTGGCAGGGTAGCTCTATTGGTTAGAGCATCATCTCAATACACCAAGGTTGCCGGTTTGATCCCCGGTCAGGGCACATACAAGAATCAACCAATGAATGCATAAAGAAATGGAGTAACAAATTGATATCTCCCTCTCACTCTCCCTCTTCCCTTCCCCAAAATTAATTTTTTTAAAAAAAGAAATATGCTATCCAACAACACACATGCTCTGCAGACACTCGTATGGCAGAGTCCTGGGGATGGTGAGTAGGCCCCAAAGCACGGGGGGAAGGGGAATTAGCCACAGTGTACTTCACATTTGTCCCCAAACCTCCCCATTCTGTCAAAATCAACATTTCCACGTGTGTGTATCATATGAGAGCCACTGCCTTAGGCTCTAATTACATACTTTCCCTTAACAGCCACAACCACCAGGACTGGGGACATTGTCATCATCAGGTCACTCAGAGAAAAGACACCCGGACTCCCAGAGGTGCGCTAACCCACTCAAGGTCCCTACCAGTAAGTGTCGGAGGACAGATCTGAGCCCAGGTGACCCTAACTCCAGAGCCCATGCTTCTGTAACAGTTGTAAACCCTAAGTTCTGTAACACCTTGTCAGCTACTATATATTCTACAGCATCACCCTGGTCAACTTAGGCCAGTCTCCTCCTGCACCCCTGCATGCTCCACCCTCCATATGCTGCTTCCTTTAATGCCCATTCCACTAGTGAATGATGTCCCATTCGAACCCTGCACAAGTTAGCTTCACCCCGATTTCCCTAATTTTATAAACATCAGCTGTCTTGGTAGCTTCAAAATCCCCCCTTCTAAGAACAAGTGACTATGTTTCAGTTTGAATTTCTAACATGTATTTTTATTATTTTTTAAAACAAAGTAAATCAAAATAACCAACAGTAGAACTAACAACAGTTGCAAGAAGCAGGGCACAAGAGAGGACTAGCCTCAAGTCAGCTCAGTTCCTTGTCTTCCAGAGTGAGAGTCAGGATACAATAAAGTTGGTAAACAAAAAATGTTGAAAGTCTGAGGGGGAAGAATTAGAGGACTAAGAGCAAAATGTTCACAACTTGTCACTCCTCAAGAGAAGGACTGAGTCAGCAGAAAGGAAGACTTTCCATTATTTAGGGCCTTTTCTTATTTTTTAAAACATTTTATTTATTGATTTTTAGAAAGAACATAAGAGAGGAGGGACAGAGAGGGAGGGGAGGAACCAGGGAGGGAGGGAGAGAGACAGAGAGAGAGATCAATTTGTTGTTACACTTATTTATACATTCACAGGTTGATTCTTTTATGTGCCCTGACAGGAGATTGAACCTGCAACCTAGGAGCATCAGGACGACACTCTTAACTAAGCAATCCGGTCAGAGTTCTCATTTTTTAAAATTATTTTAAAGGCATGGTTTTTGTTTTACAATAAAATTGCCAGATCTTAGAAAAATTCTTTCCATCCACAAAATCCCAGCTGGTGACAGAGAACAAAGTCAAATTCAACTTCATTAAACTTGACACCAATGCTTCTCTTTCTACAGGAGCTCATCTGGCCACACACATCTGTGACCAAGACACATGTCCTCAGCAGGACTTCAGCCTGCACTGTGAGACACCCTTAGGATGTGATGACTGCCCACGAAGTGACTAGAGCACTGGGTCCAAGGACCCTCAGAGCTCACAGGGGTGTGCTCAGTATTTATGGAATGACAAGAGCTCCCTAAAATTTCAACAGCAAACAAAATTCAATCCAATAAAAGAAATTTCGTGAGACTTGGAGCAACTTCATTCTAGCACAAGCTACCAAGGAAGGTCTCTTGGAGAGCCTAAGAATGTACTTGTCTCCAACCCAGAGAATGGAGCTTCTAACTTCCTGAGGGCCCTTCCACCTCGATTCCCAGGTCAGAGAATCCAGCCTTATGTTGCTTTCTTTCTTTTTCTTCTTTCTAACCAAACTTCATTTTAGTTTCACCTTCTTTCTTTCTTTAACAGTTTTATTGTGATAATTTACATACCACACAATTCACCCACTTAAAGAGCACAATTCAGGGGGTTTTAGTGTGGTCACAGTTGTGCAACCATCACCACAACTTCAGAACGTTTTCACCACCACCCCTCAAACCCCATATGTTCTGGCAGTCGTCCCCCATCTCCCCAAATCATTCCCCCCTCCCCAACCCCAGGCAACCACTAATCTATTTTCTGTCTCTATAGGTTTGTTTGTGTTGGAGCTTTCATACAAATGAAATTGTATAACGTGATCTTTTGTGACTGGCTTCTCTCACTTAGCATGATGTTTACATGTTTTTTACTTTATACTTTTAATTATATAAGAAGTACATGAAGTTATGCTCCTTAAAAAACAAGAAGCTAAAAAAAAACTAAATCCCCAATGACCACCACACTAGTCCTTCCCTATCTCCCCAAAGATAGCCAGTGTTTTGCATTTGTGGCCTAACCTTCCACGTCAGGGATCTAAACTTTCTGTTAAGGTCCAGATATTTTATGTTTTGAGGGTCACAGGTCTCTGTCCTAACTACTCAACTCTACCTTCATAGTGCAAAGGAGTCACAGGCCATAGGTGAGTGAAAGAGATGACTGTGTTCCAATAAAAGTTTATTTACAAATATAGATGGCAGGCCAGACTTGGCTCATGAGCAAGAGTTTGTCAACCCTTACTTTATAGGAACATATAATACATTTTAAAGTATAAAAAAAGATCCAGGAAATAGCACTTGTGGATTTTTGTAAATGAACTTGTACTAGAATACAGCCACACCCATTCATTCAATGTGTCATCTAGGCTGGATACTGAGACAAGTGCCATAATAGCCTCTATTGACTGTAAAGGTCAAAAGCTGAAATACTTACCATCCGGCCCTTTGCAAAAAAAAACTTTCTAAACCCTGTTACAGAAAACATACCCTAGATTTCGTATGTTCTTTTTTAACATAAAGTATGGGACTTTCTATATATATATATATATATATATATATATATATATATATATATATATATTATTCTGCAACTGGTTTTTATTCACCCAATGTTTTTGAGATCTATCCATGTTGGTACATGTAGGTGAAATTACTACCTTAAGTGCCACATAGAGCTCCCTTGTATGAATACACCATAACTCCTGTAGCCATTGAGAAACTGATGGGCAGTCAGGCTGCTTGAATGCTGTAGCACTACACAGTGTTGCAATGAACATCCTTAGGAACTGTCCCCCTTAGGCTCAGGAGGTAGAGCTTCTCCAGGGTTCAAAGCAGGTATATGGGACACAGACACTTTTACTGGGACAAGTGTTGCCCTCCCATGTGGCTGGCCTATCTTCTCTCCCCAGCCTTACTTGGCAAAGAGTGATTTCAGGGCTGTCAGCAGGCCACATGTCCCCAGGCCGTTGGTGAATCTGACACATCTGTCAACTGCTGCGGATGCCAGGCCAAAGAGCTTGCTCACAGAGTGGCTCAGCTCCTGCACACAGTCAATGACTTCCCCGTGTTCCTGGTCAGCAAACACAGACAAACAAAAGCCATTTCAGACTCTAGAACAAATGAGCAGACAACACAAAGACAGGAGACTTCCAAGCCTCCTCATCCATGGTAAAATCACTTAACAGGGACATCAGAAATGCAGTCCCCAACTGTGGCAGCTCTTCATGAGCCTGAACCAGAGGAGGATGGCCAAAGTAGCCAGTGAGATAACAGAAACTAACTCCTGGCAGAAAAGCGTGATCAAATCCTAACATTCATCCTCACATTTTTCATCTCTTTCCTCTTTTTCTGTGATTAAGATGGCATCTCTCCCTCTAGTTCTCAAGCTAGAAATCAGATTCTCTGCATCAGACATTCCAAAAGAAAGCTGTGAAAAGAAAACCCCTCCTTCAGGGGCAAGTGTATCACTAAAGCATAACAGACTTTCTAGGCGCATCCCTAGAAAACAGAAGAACAATGGTGCAGGCAGTAGATTTTACAACCCTAAGATCTGTTCCTAAATGTCAACTCACCTCACACCAGACAACCTTAACATCTGCTCTGGGCATGAACTCTCTTTCCCTCTAGTGCCCAGATGGTAGACCTGCCCCTACAACCCTGTCTGTAAGTGCCTAGCTGCTACACTCCTTCGCTTATCTGCCTCAAACAAAAGACTGCCCCCCCAAAAGAAATTATTAAATCAGGGAGACAATTAACTTATCCCTACCAGAAGGAAGCTTCTTGTTCAATTAGACCTTTATTGGGGATTTTAAGTAGAAAACTGTGAGTACATCTGTGGTCTCATTTTACATTTGGTCCACAAGGGCCTTAGAGTTGGGTTTTGCATGGCTGTTCTTACTCCACGCATATACCCAAGGCCACATTCCCTGGTGCACATCATCCCCAACCCTCTGCCCAGCAAACAGAATGACCCCTGAGTGACCAGTGGCAGTGCCACAACATTACCAGAGGCACCATGCTGATCTGGATGAGGAGGTTCCTGGCTTCCATGTCGCCATACTTGAGCTGGTAGGGTTTGTATGGACCATACACAGTGTCCACCAGCTCCATGACTTTCACTGGGTTGTGCTCATCTTTAGGAAATCAGAAATGAGAGACAGTAATGAACGCAGAGCTGGAAATCAGTTCTGGAAAACAACAAGGGACAGGTACTGGGGCCTTCCCGTTTCATCTCAGGGTGACTACATTCTCTGGCCTGCTTTTTCTAACCATGGAAGCTATAAAAATCACTTCCATCAATACCTTGATACACTTGGACTCTATGTATTATTTGTCAAAAGCACTATTAAAGACACCCAGCCCCCTACATCCCACGATCCATTGTAGTTAAGAACTTCTTCATACTGTAATTAAAAAATAAAGCATTTTTAAAGAAAAAAGGAACCTTTTCAAATAATGACTCATCAGTGAAGTTTAAACACTACTAAAGGGAAAAGGCTCTGCAGGAAAACACTTTTCCAGAACTTTACAGAAACAGAGTACCGACGCACTAGGCATTCCCAAAATTCGACAACATAAAAATTTAAAATTGTATATCAAAATTTAAATGGGTGAGCCCTGGCCCAGTTTGTTAGAGCATCATCCCAATACGCCAAGGTTATAGGTTTGATTCCCAGTCAGGGCACATACAAGAAACCACCAGTGAATGCATAAATAAGTGGAACAACAAAGCAATATTTCTCTCAGTCTCTCCCCCTACTCCCCATAGAAATCGATAAATAACAATTTTTTTTAATTTAAATAAGAATATTCATGACACAGCAATTCAACTTCTAGGTTGAACATTTACTCAATGACTTGGGCGCCAATTGATAATCCTTGCCTGAATAAACTTTAACATTACTGACAATAAATGGAGATTTCCTAATTTTCTCATTCCTTCTACATCTATGTTCTGGCATTCTTTTGTAAAGAAGGGATTTTCCTTTCTTTCTCTCTCTTTAATATTACTATGAACTCAAGAATTCTTTTTTATTCCTTGTGTTTTCATCCATTATTGTTATTATTCATTTCAATGTTCAAATTATTTGAAATTTGGTCAGTGGCTGCTCCTTCAGGTTGGCACCTGTATCTTTTTGATATGTCCCTATCAGTCCTTGAATGCTTTCTTGCTTTTAACACAGAGTGTTCCAAGAACTAACAAAGAATTATAACAACTCATAAAGTGGTCATTAAACATTTAATGACATAAGAAAATTTCTTTATATTATTTTAAGCAAAAAAAGAGAATATAAGATTATATTCAACCAATACTTAAAAATATGTACGTGTGTGTGTGCATACAAAGTATAGATATTTATTAAAAATGTGTATTTGTATTTGAATTACTGGGAAGAAATACATAATGTTGCAGTGACTCTCTCTGAGTGATGAGGCTCATTTTCATTCTCTTTTTTATTTCTGTTAAGAGTTTCCGAAGTATTTTTAAATTAAAAAAATACTTTTCTGAGCCCTAGCTGCTGAGGCTCAGTAGACTGGGAGCTGGCCTGTGAGCCTAAAGGTCGCCAGTTTGATTCCCTGTCAGGACACATGCCTGGGTTTCGGGCCAGGTCCCAGGTTGGGGGACCACAAGAGGCAACTGATTGATGTTTCTCTCCTTCTCTTTCTCCCTCCCTTCTCCTCTCTCTGAAAGTAAATAAATAAAATCTTTAAAAAAATACGTTTTTGACAATGGCAATAGGAATCATTAAAAATCTTAACCACTACGCTGACTAACAAAGCACTTGTATACCTGACTCTTCAATACTGTCTAGGGGGAGGAAGGTAACCTGCCCCTAGAACGCCTTCATCCACTCTGCTCCAGCAGGATGCATGGCCTCCACACCCTCTGGCCACTTGGAAGGGCACCTTCATCCCCTGGAAGCTGCCACAGTCACTGTGCCTCTCCCACAACCAAGGCCTGACCAGTGAGTATGCCAAAACACCTATGAATCACCAGGAGCCCGAACAATAAACATACTCCCTGGAATGTCCAAGGTAATTATATGCAAGTATAAAATTAAAGGGAATAACTATTAAATTAGTTGAACTGGTGACACAGCAGCCACTCATGGCAGAACAAGACCTTCCTGGAGCTATTTCCTGATCTGATAGCAGCATGCGTCATAAGGTCTGTGTTACTTAGAAATTGATGATGCTTTTAGCACAGATGGGAAGAACTGGGGAAGTGCAGACCCCAGGGCATCATGTGCCCAAATGGGGACAGAGAGTGCTCTGCACTCAGATGGCACTGGGGGATGCCTGTTCTCCCTATGGCCATCTTCAGTCCTGACACAGCACCCCATCCTCAAAACTTGTTGCCACATCAAAAAGCTCCTCTAACCCATTTGTTTTCTGAAACTTAACTTTCAGGTTGAATTGCCTGAGGTTAAATGATGACTTAAAAGGAAGAGGACACTACATTCCCAAAAAAACCTTTGCCAACTGGCAGCTACTAATGTCTACTTGCCACTTGTACCTTCTAAGACCCTAAGGAAGGGTCCATCACTTCCCCAGAACGAGTAAAGCACCAAGGCAACACTGCTGTTAGGTAATTATATTAAACAGCAACTATTTCCATAATGGTAATGTTTTCAGGGAAAAGGTTATCATATCTGTTGAGGAGAACAGTGACACCTTCCATTTCTGTAAAATCAGGCTCCTGAAAAGGCAAACCAACCCAGACCCCAGAAGCTTCAACAACAGTAAGTAAAGACAAGGGGGAGACAGGGAAAGATATGTTTACGTGAGTGGGGAAGCAGTGCCATCTCCAGCCCCTTGGCAAAGTGGGCGGTGGCAGCGTACAACTCCAGCAGCTTGGGGAGCTCCAGTTCAGGTCCTGCCCGCTCCACACTGGAGGTGAGGCACATGGGTAGAGAGGGTGCCAAGTCCCCCAGGGTCTGAATCAGCAGCACAGTCACCACCTCACAGGGGTTCTTGAAAACCTGCAGTGGGAGAGGGCTATGTGCATTAGTACACATAATCAAATGGGTGCATACCTTCTAAAGAAGAATCTCCTAGATCACTCCAAGTGGTCTAATCAAGAGCTATGAATCCCAAGTTTTTCTCATGGCTAAGGTGAACATGCTCAGAAAGCCAAGTGAACTGGTAGGACTTGCAACTTGTCCAGAACAACTGGCTACTTCATGTCGATCACTGGCCCCAAGTGCTGAACTATTTACAAATGTATAAAATGCAGTATTTAGAATTTAGGGGTGTCCAACCTTTTGGCGTCTCTGTACCACACTGGAAGAAGTGTTTCCTTGGACCACACATTAAATACACTGTGACACATAATCACACACAAAAAAAATCTCATAATGTTTTAAGTAAATTTACAATTTTGTTTTGGGCTGCATTCATAGCCATCCTGGACGCATGTAGCCCACGGGCTACAGGTCAGATACCCCCATATGGTCACCAAAAACTGGCTAGAGAGAGGACTGTGAAGATGACAATGCAGAAATTGCAGGGATTAGAAGGAAAGGAACAAAACAGAATTAAAGAAGAGCAATTCACTGAATCAGAGCTGGAGAACCTTTAAGCAGATTCACAGACCAGCTCTCAGCCACTTCTCTCTTCTTAACATAGACCTTCAGTGAAGGAAAGGACCACCAGAAATTGTGTATCCAGAGCCTTTTAGATCACAGATTCACTTATTCACTGAGGCTTCTATAGATAGAAGCCTATTCTATAGATAAGACACATCTTTGACAAAACTTGAATCATATACACAGTGACTTTAGAGGGGGATTCTCATAGACCTTCACTGATGATTAAATGTTTTTATTATAACATAATTTAAATAATGCACAAACATGACTCAAGATGTAAGATTTTTCTTATGCAACATTAAGGCCAAAACAGATGTAAATTTAAAAACCATAAAATCGATAAATTAAAATTTGTATTAGAAAATATCTTTAGATGAATGAAAATGAAAATACTACATAGCAAAACTCAGGGGATACAGTAAAAGCAGCACTAAGAGGGAAATTAATAGCTATAGATACAGACATTAAATAAGAAATATCTCAAATCAATAGCCTAACTGTACACATTAAAGAACTGGAAATAGAAGAAACTAAACACAACAATAGCAAAAGAACAAAAGTAATACAGATTAGAGCAGAGACAAATAAAAGAGAATAGAAAAACCAATTTAAAAATCAATGAAACTAGAAGTTGGTTCTTTGAAAAGATTAAAAAAATAGGCAAACCTCAGAGTGACTAAGAAAAAAAGAAGACTCAAATTAATAATATCAGATATGAAAGTGGAGATGCTACCAATTTCATAAAAATAAAAGATTTATAAGAGAATATTATGAATAATTGTATGCCAACAAATTAACTTAGATGAAATGCACACTAACTTACATGAAAATTATATACCAATATCCCTTATGATTACAAATACAAAAATCCTAAACAGAATACCAGTAAAACAAATTCAGCAGCACATGAAAGGAATAATACCTCATGACCAAGTGAAAACTGATCTCCGGAGTGCAAAGATGTTTCAAAATATACAAATCAATCAATGCAATACAGCACATTAACAGAATAGGGGAAAAAATACATGATAATCTCAATGCAGAAAAAGCATCTGACAAAATTCAACACAATTTCATGATTTAAACAACTCAATAAACTAGTAACAGAAAGGAACTTCCTCAATATGATAAAGATCATTTATAAACGCCCCCTCAGCTAACATCATATTCAATAGTGAAAGACTGAAAGCTTTTCCCCCCTAAGATCAAGAATGCCCACTTTTGCCTGCGTAATTAATTGGGCAACACAAAGAAAGAAAAGGCTGCTATTAAATTGGAAAGGAAGAAGTAAAGTTATCTCTGTTCACAAATAACAATCTTATAAGTAGAATACCTTAAAGAATTCACAAAAAACCTAATAAAAAATTTAACAAATTCAGCAAAAATACAAGATATAAAATCAACACTCAAAAATCAGTTCTGAGCCCTGGAGGGCAACTTAGTCGGCTGGAGCATTGTCCCAACACGCCCTGGGTTATGGGTTCAATCCCTGATCAGGGCATATGTAGGAATCAACCAATGAATGCATAAATGAGGAGAACAACAGATCGAGGTTTCTCTCTAAAATAAATAAATAAAATTTTAAGGCCCTGGTTAGGTAGTTCAGTTGAATAGGGTATCATCCTGATAGGCCAAGGCTGGGGGTTCAATCCCTCCTCAGGGCACACAAGAAGCAACCAATGAATGCATAAATAAGTGGAACAACAAATCAATGTTTTTTTTCCTTTCTCTCTCTTCCTTTCTCTCTCAAATCAATCAATAAATTTTTTTTAAAAAATCAGTTGTGTTTCTGTACATTAACAGTGAACAATCTGAAAAGAAAATTAAGAAAACAACTCCATTTATAATAAAGAATAAAATACTTGGAAATAAACATAGACAGGGAGCTAAAATATATGTACACCAAAAACAACAAAACACTGCTAAAAGAAATTGATGAACACACACAAAATAATGGAAAGCATCCCATGTTCATAAATCGGAAGACTCATTGTTAAGAAGGTAATACTACTCACACTAATCCACAGATCCAATGCAATCTCTTTCAAAATACCAAAGACATTTTCCAGAGAAAAGAAAAAGCCCGTCTTGAGATCTGGCCAAGATGGAGACATGTAGATATGCTTTGCCTCCTCACACAACCAAAAGAAAGAAACAACAAATTTAAAAACAAAAACCACCAGAACTGCCAGAAAACTGAACTTTATGGAAGCTCGACAACCAAGGAGTTAAGTAAGAAACATTCATACAGACTGGTAGGAAGGGTGGAGACAAGCAGCTGGGGTGAAGTGGACGCAGGGCATGGCAGAAGCTGGCAGACCAGGCAGGCAAGGCAGTGGCTAGCGACCTGGCAGTCCCACATTCGCATGGAGATAAACAGTGAGGAACAACTGGGGAGCAAGAAAGACGGTGTAACCCAGGCATCTAGTGTGGGAAAAATAAAGCCTAGAACATCTGGCTGTAAAAACCTGAGGGGATTGTAGTGACAGGAGAAACAGCCAATCTCTTCAAAGTGGGGGAGAGTCGAGCAACTGGCATTGTGCCCTCTCTGACACCTCTCCCACATGCAGCACCACAACACCAACAAGTGGGAGCCCCACTATGGCGAATACCAAGGGCTCTGCCCCTTACAACATTACAGGTGCACCAAGACAAAGAAACGTAACCCAAGTGAAAGAACAGATCAAAACTCCAGAAAAAGACCTCAATAACAAGGAGATAGTTGACCTATCAGATGCAGATTTCAAAACACTGGTAATTAGGATGCTCACAAAAATGATTGTGTTCAGTTACAAAATAAAGGAAGAAACGAAGGCTGTACAAGTGAAATAAAAAAAAATGTACAGTGAACCAACAGTGAATGGAAGGAAACCTGGACTCATATCAACAATTTGGAACAAAAGGAAGAAATAAACATTCTACCAGAACATACAGAAGGAACAAGAATTCAAAAAAAAATGAGGACATTATAATGCCTATGAAGCAAAAAAACCACCAGTCAGAACAAGAAGAAAAAGGAATCCAAAAAAGGATAGCGTAAGCAGCCTCTGAGACATCTTCAAGTGTTCCAACATTTGCATCATAGGTGTGTCAGGAGGAAATGAGAAAGAGCAAGAAATTGGAAATCTATTTGAAAAAATAATGAAAGGAAACTTCCCTGAATTGGTGAAGAAAATAGACATGCAAATCCAAAATACACAGAGTCCCAAACAAGATGGATGCAAAGAGGCCCACTCCAAGACACATTGTAATTAAAATGCCAAAGGTTAAAGATAAAGAGAGAATCTTAAAAGCAGCAAGAGAGAAGCAGTTAGTTACCTATAGGGGAGTTCCTATAAGACTATCAGCTGATTTCTCAAAAGAAACTTTGCAGGTTAGAAGGGAATGGCAAGCAAGAAATATTCCATGTTGTAAAATACAGGGACCTATAGCCAAGATTGCTGTACCCAGCAAAGCTATCATTTATAATTGAAGGGCACATAAAGAACTTCCCAGACAATAAAAAAATAAAGGAGTTCATTCATCACCTAACCATTGTTAAAGGGACTTACTTAACAAAAAGATCAAAACTATGAACAATGGCAATACATACATATCTATCAACAACTAAATCTAAAAAACTAAGCAAACAAGAACAGAGACAGAATCAGTGATATGGAGAGCATTTTATGGTTGCCAGATAGGAGGGGTATGGGGGAATGGGTAAAGCGGTAAGAGGATTGAGAAGTACAAATAGGTAATTACAGAAGAGTCATGGGGATGTAAAGTACAATATAGAAAATGGAGTAGCCAAAGAACTTATACACCTGACCCATAGACAAGAACAATAGCGTGGGGACCGCCTGAGGGAGTGGGAGGTGCTGGATGGAGGGAGGAAAGGGGGAAAATTTGGGACAACTATAATAGCATAATCAATAAGACATAATTTTTAAACATTCTAGAGATAGTGGTGATAGTTAATCAATATTTGAATTTACTTATTATGACTTAACTGTATACTTAAAAATAATTCAAGTTGTATACATTTTACCACAATAAAAAATTAACTATAAAAGTAATAGAATTCAAAATAATAGGACAAATAGCTGGCTGGTGTGGATCAGTGCACTGAGTGCCAGCCTGAGAACCTAAGGGTCACTGGTTCAATTCCCAGTCAGGGCACTTGCCTGGGTTGCGGACCAGGTCCCCCGTAGGGGATACGTGAGAGACAACCACACATTGATGTTTCTCTTCCTCTCTTTCTCCCTCCCTTCCCCTTTCTCTAAAAATAAATAAATAAAATCTTTAAAAACCAACATAACAGGACAAATAAAGATGATGTTCTCCTGTCCTTTCCATCATTAATTTTCTCTTACTACAACACAGGTCCTCAAATCCAGCATGCCTGTCCTACTTGGTGGTGGATAACAGAATTCTCATATTGCTCCTATCTCTTTCAAACTACGAACTACTTGAAAACATCGAGTTGGCTATGGCATTAAACAGCACTCACTTGGCACCACTGCTTCCATCACACAAGTACTCAGTTCGTCTCTATTCTTTTCCAATTTGCCCCCAACAGAATGGGTGTACCAATGTGACTATCCACACAAGTGCACCCACAGAAATCACAGGGTAGCAACTGTTATAAGGTAGTCACACACACATGACCCAAAATATGCTTACTTTTTTTGCTTAGATTATCAAAATGAAAAACAAAGTTTTTTAATCTGCATGGAGAATTCACAAAACTTCAATGAACACCTGTTTAAGTTGGTAAACCTCCCTTTTTGAGTCTAAGAGAAAGAAACAGAACAAAGAACCAAACAAAACCAACAAACAATGAAATGAGCAACTTATACTTCCTGAGCAACCATCTTCCCATCACCTACTGGATGTCAGCATTAAGGTGAGTCACTCTCATCTGAAATTTAAGTGTCCAAAATCAGAATTATTCTCCACTAACCTCACCGTCCTGTTTCCCTTCAACTTCCCTATTTCTGTTCATAGCATCTCCACTCAACCA